>VDFB02000001.1:13807486-13844224 GCA_007258455.2 Sequoia sempervirens
GACACACATCCAATCATAATTACTCAACACTTGTGACTGGGGACAAACACTTCCAATCACTTCAACACCTTGATGAATGGGGACAAACACATCCATTCACTAACAACCAAGAAATGTGATTGGGGACATACACATCCAACCACCACTTACAAAACTTGTGAACCAAGTCCTTGTTGTCACGTATGCAACCACCATTGTAGATCATTGCCACTCTGATCACAAACGATATGAGATGATTTCCATTGCCACCTAGAAACCGATCTTGGCTTTAGTCATTTTGGCACATATAATTTTGTCACTAATGTAATTTTGCAACCCCATCGCTAGTGACTGACGAGAGGTTGTTGAACGTGTAGAAACCCCAGTTTCCCCTTCTTCCGTCTCCAACTGTCTTTCTGAAGTTTTTTTGAGAGTTTTGATGTTTTTGTGATGTTTTTGCAAATTTTGAGTTTTTTGACAATAAATGAATAGTACGGCTTTTCAAGAAATTGAAATAAATTCAAATACAAATAAAACTCTGTTAATGATGAAGAATTGATGCCAGTGTATTAATTTCACTTTCTGGAGCGATTACAAAAGATTTCTATTACATGCAATAAATAAAGCAAGGAATTTCCTGTATCTAATGAACCTGGTTTTCAGCCGCCATGAATGATATATGAGAAGGTACGGCTGTATTAATGATTGGCTCTTCCTCCAGTTTGGCGATTCAAAATGTCTCCAGCAACCCCAGCGCCCTAAATGGAAGTGGATTTGCAAGATAAAGGCAGGCGTCTTTTTTAATCTGTAAAGTACGGCTCAAGGACAGGTACGGCCTGACAGAAGTACGGCTGCAGCAGCCAAGAACTTGTACGGCCTTCCCTGAAGTCTATCTCCAAGCCTCTGAAACAAATGAATATTGGCGCCCTGATGAATGGTAGATATTCTGAAGGTAATAATAACCTGAAACTCTGTAAAATGATAAATGCTCTTCTTTTTAATGGTACGGCCTGAATACTGAAAAGTACGGCCTTTGTGAATCTTCAACTACTAGGCGCCTTGAATGCTAAATGTCTTCTGGATAAAAACTATGCTGAAGCTCTGTGAATAAATGAAACCTCTGATGTTTGAATCAACTGTGATGCTCTGTGATTTCCTCTGAATGAAGAAATCCCACAACTGGCAGTAGATCAGGTGTTATTTCACACCCTCTGAACTGTTTCGATGGAGATGGCTCGTTCTCCAAAGAATTTCGAGATGAAACCCTAAGGTTCTGTTCTCTGGCAAAGACTTGATCAATTTCTGATTCTCCAATATCATAATGGCTCCGAAACCAAGGCAAATCCTCTTTATTGCACAAAAGTGCGATTTCCTTAAAGATAGGGAAATATTAAATATTTGACATTTTAATTCTTTTAATTCTTCAATAGTCTCCGTCAAATATTTTTAATATTAAATTAATCGTCAACTGGCCCCTTTTAATGTTGGGCGCCCCCTCAAACGGAATCACTTAAGTTATAATTAAAATATTATAACTTTATATTATATTCATCAAATAATTAATATTTAATTAATATAATTAAATATTAATATCTCCCTCGTTATTCGTCCGATGACTGATCCGTCTGATGCTGACGAACACTGAAATGATCCCGAATGCTGCCAATCTCATACTGCTAAAAATAGCAGGGGTCCCACACTGCCTGCCAGGAACTGCTAAAAATAGCAATTCTGCAAAAAGGTCTCCGATCAAGCCCAAACGAAAGCCAATTGATCAAACTGCCAATCTGACGCTGAGCCAAGCTCCGAAACGACCCTCTAACCACTTTGTCAGCCTACGAGGGTCTCATGATAGGCCAATCTCACGATCTCTGATGCTCGCCAAAAATGGGGACATGACAGAACGTCCTCTAGCCTCAATTGCCTCCTGCCTCCAATAAAATTGTTACTTAGCAAATTTGTCTTTTGACGCTCATTTCATCAATTGCCTCCCACCCCTGATGTGAACTTCTTACAAGGAGTGTTGAGTACCACCGATCATGCACTCCAATTGACACAATTTTTTTAATTATAATTTTTAACATTTTTACATTCACACATACTTTTTATGACATGAAAATTACTAACTCTAAAAAATGGATCCTATTCTAGAATGACACAACTTCACTTTGATTTGACACGATATTTCTATAAGAACTAATAAGACACCTAAATTAAATAATACAAAACTACTAATTTAAATGACTCAACTCTTTCACTTCAGGCATCCCAGCAGAAAACATTATGAAGCATAATAAAATAATATATTTTTAAGACACCAAAGTAGACAATTACTAGACAATAACAAGAAGACTAAAACACTCTTTTTAAATGACTTTATCTTGATGATTCCATCTGACCCTACCTACTATAAAGGATTGCTTTTGGCACTAGCCCATAAAGCCCTCATTAGATCTCATGCCTCGTTAATAAACTTATAATCTCTAAAACTTGGCATAGTGAATTTGGGAGTCTTGAAGAAATTGTCATAAAGTGCTATTTAAAAGTCCAAAACCATGCATTCATCAGCATTCTTCTACCAGCTGGTGCATTGATAGTGTAGCATTGTAAGGCTCCACAACTATGTCTGACATCTTCAGAGAGAAAATAGCATCATGCAATCAATATACTCTCTGATCTTTGATATCAGCAGCATCCCCAATTGAGATCCCGTGCAGCCAGTCGCAGTTCTTGGCCTCCTTTAAACCCACAATTTCCTATGTGGTGTGATATAATCTACATGAAACCACTCCAGCGTATGATGCGCCACCTTGGTGTGAAAAAAGTTCTCTCTTGATCCGCCTTAGTATGGTAGCATCTCTAGATAGGCAACATTCTTTTCATCAGATCAATCATTGTGTCTACTAAGGGCGAAGCTCAAGACAACCAATCAATGTGTCTATTACATAGATGTGAAGACAGTCAATGAACTGAGCATCACGCCGAGCCTCTCTTTGATGGATTCACCTCGTCCTATGATGGTGACAAGTGGCAATGATGAAATGTGAGAAGGGCGAGTTTATCTGCAACTAAATTATCTGCAATGCAAAAGTTCTTCGAAACACTTCTCTAAACTTAATGTATCATATATCTCAGAAATGTTGTCTGCTGACAACTACATTACAGATCACAACATGATGGTGATAATTGCAGAGACTCAAATCTCATTCTATTCCTTAAGTGTGATAGCCTGAGGCGAACCCAGTGGCAACCTTGTCATTCACAGGAATAGGATTTGTAGCATTCACCAAAGAATCATATGCTGCTTTGATACCATATTAGAAATATGGGCAGAGGTCTGAGGAGAGTTTATAGAAACTCTACATAAAATTTCCTACACATAATACGCTTGCATTTTTCATATTATTTTGTTCAATACATGTGCATATATATAGGATTTACATATCCTATAGTATAGGAAACTACCTATAACAACTTGCTGAAGATACGAGTTGTTTTAACAACTCATAATACACACAAACAAATAATCACAACCAAATAACAAATAATCTACGAGAATGATGTGATATTCCCAACACTAATAACCAACCTACTAAACTATTATCTTATGCATCCTATGATGTAATATCTATGTTCCACCAAGTTTCTGGGACAGCGGGACGCATTTCGGGGACGGCAAATTTTTGAGGGGATTTTAGGGGATGGGGGGACGGCTGTATAGTATGTATATATATATATATATATATATATATAGAGAGAGAGAGAGAGAGAGAGAGAGAGAGAAATTTTAAAAATATAGGGAAATTTCAGATATCCATATGAGTAATGATAATCATAACAATCACCAATCATATTGACATATGCATCATAGAATCGAATTATCGAACAAATTAATACTACAGCTACCTAATTACATCCATGGACCATAATTCATGTCAAATAGTCAATGTGCATATCATATAAAATAATAAAATGCCCAAAAGGCTACAAGTTTGTACTACAAATGTCAAAATGACAAAGTCACAAGTGTCCAAAGGCAAAACATAGAAATAGAAAGTATGATGATTGCCACTACTCGGCATCTACCAACATTGCATCAAAATCAGACTCATAGTCTGAGTCACTGTCATCGTGAGGGGCTGGCTCATCTAATGGAACTCCAACCAATCCCTCCTGTCTCTCCTCCTCATCAATTTGTGTGACGTCCTCTAGATCAACATCCCATCGTAATGCTGGAGTCTGTCTATACTCAGGAGTCTGATAGTCCTGGAGTCGCAAAGCACTATGCACAGCCACTAATTTTTTTGCCCGTCTAGAGGTCAGCCTATTCCTCTTGATAGAGTGAATAAAGTCGTATGTTGACCAATTCCTCTCTGCAATAGAGGAACTAGCAACCTATGAGAGGAGACAAAATTTAAAAACTAAATTAGTAATTTAAATTTACTAATTAGAACATTCAATTTAAATTATGATTATATAAATGTTCAAACTTCAACACTAATCTAAATCAAATTATGTTAATCTAATGTATTACCTATGAAAGGAGGTGAACAGCAAGCGTCCTCAATTGTGGTGCATCCTTCCCATGCCATGACCACCATCCAATAGGATCCCTTTGAGCTACTATAGTTCTATCTACCCTGGCCTTTGGTTTGCCAAATGTTGGACCCCGGAGATTAACAAAGTCAGTGAACTGTGTATGGACTAGACTGGCCTCCTCAACTGAATATATTTTTGCAAGGGCCCTCATAAACCCTTCTTTCACCTCATCATCATCACAAGGAGGCATCCTACTAGGTCTAGGTACATACCATTTGGGATTAAGAGCAAAGGCTGCCATATGAAGCGGGGTGTTCATAGCGTTCCACCGCCGCGTCACAATGGGCCTGATTTTTTGCTCATATAATCCCGAATTAGGATCCCTATCAAAAATTGCTTTCTTCATTTTTCCAAGCATGGAGTCAAAAGTTTCATAAATCTCTCCAAGACTTGGAGAGTCTGTATCAGCATATCTAATGACATCCACAACAGGTGAAATGATGGAGCAAACAAATCTGCAAACAAAAATTTGAAAAAAGACAAGTTAGAACTTAGAAAATAAAAAAATATTAATAATAAAATCATATATATATATTTTTATAAAATCAGCAATCAATAACAAATTATTAATTAACAATTTTTTTACCTCACATTGGACCACCAATTATCATCAAGAATTTTTTGTTTGATGCTTCTCCCTTCTGCAGTGCTTGCCATAGCCCATCTATTCCACTCTGAATTAACCATCATCAACTGTAGAGCCTCCTGTACCTCAAGCATCCTCTCTAACAAAATAAAGTAGCTGGCATACCTTGTTGCTACAGGCTTGAGAAATTCCTTCCTTGAAAATGTCCTAAAGAGGGCAAGTGAGGTGTGATGGTTGCAAATAAACATCTGAATGTCTCTAGCATCTACAACCACCTGGTGCACCCAATCCATCTTCCCTATGTCTTTCAATGCGTTGTTCAACGCATGAACACAACAAGGAGGTCCAAAAGATGTGCTTGTAAGCACTCTCAACCATCAAACCTGCTAATCTGCACACACGTGCTGAATCAGTAACCACCTGCACAACATTGGTTGCCCCAACCTCCTCTATAGCCTCTTTCAAAATATTAAATTGGAATTCTGCATCCTTGCACTTCCCAGAACAATCAATGGCTCTAAGGAAATATGAACCAGTTGAACATGTGACTATGATGTTTATAAGTGGCCGTTGTCTAATATCGGTCCACCCATCCATGATAATAGAGCAGCCTATTCTAATCCAACACTGTCTCATGTCCTCCATCACCACACTCACCTTAGAATATTCTTTGTCAAGGAGTGTAGTGCGTAATTTATTTTCTCCAGGGGGAATGAATGAGGTACCAACAACTGCCACATCTCTAAACATTTGTTTGAAGTAGGGAGAACGTGCTACATGGAATGGGATAGCATGGGCATAGAAAAATTTGGCAATGGAAGTCTCTGCCACATCTTGTGCTTGCACATTGAACATATTTGCAACTATATTTTGCTGCTCACTAGAAGTAGCAGCCTTCCTCTTCCCTCTTGTGGAAATATGAACATCACCCGCACCACTACTACCACTACCAACACTAGGACTACCAAGCATAGAGGGCATAGGTGAGGTTGAATGTGTGGATTGAGTTTGCATAAGCTGATCCATAGGCCTTCCTCCAACCTCCATGTGCAATCTATAACACTCTATCCTCTCAAAATCTTTTATTTCTTTACAACCCTTGACCCCATGGCCTCCAAAACCCAATAGATGAGAATAGACTCTTGTATAGCTCCCATTATATTTATCTTTGCAAATGTGACATAGCCACAATCTACTACCCCCAGTGTTTTTCCCTTTGCCTTTGTCTACACGTGATGCTAGTTGAAAAAGAGGTTTTTTAGGATTAAAAGGGCCTTTTGCATATTTTTTCAAATCTTCAAAAGGGATATCAAATGGGTTTGTTTGAGGCTACCCCATATGAACTGATTGGTTTTCTTCCCCCCTCTCGACATGCTCACTATCTTCACTACTACTGCTCATTTTGTTTTGTTTTGGTTTTTGCAAACTGAAAATTAAAAAAAAAACAAAAAATCATACATTTTATCATTTTAACTTAGAAAAAAATGGAAGAAAATGAAAGATAATGGAAGAATAACTTACCTCTTTCACTTCTTTTGCTGGTTGCTGCCTTAATGCTCTCATTTTTTCCTCCTAAATGCTGGTTTTTCTTCTCCAACAACTCCTTCAAACCCTCCTCTTTCTCTTCTCACTTTTGCTCTTGGCTGCAATTTTATTTTGGCAAGTTAAAATGAGATCAAATGAAGGTAAGAAAATGTTTTAAGTGGCCATATTAGGGTTGGGAAGGCGTGGGGCCCACAAAGGAAAGAACTAAAAAAAAGAAAATTAAAAAAAAAATTGTTTTCGTGTTTTAAATGTTGTTGGGCGACGGGGGACAGCCGGCCGTCCCTGGGACGGTCGAGGGACCGCTAGGAGTCCCCTATCCATCCCCTGGACGGCTGGCCGTCCCCTTTCCGTTCCAGGACATTTCCTCTAATTGGGCACATCCCCTAATTTCGGAAACCTTTTGGGGACGGCTGTCAGCCGCCCCCCAGGAGTCCCCTGTCCCTGAAACGTTTTCAAGACGGGAACGGGGGGCAAAAACCTAGGGGACGCGTCCCCGTGTATCCTTGTGTAATATTACTAACAAAAGCCTGGACCAAACCATGTCACTATGCCTCTTGGTAATGGTGTACAAAGGGAATCCCCATTTTCAACACCAAACCAAAACACCCCATTCAAATCAATCATTGGTAATAAACTAGCAAGATTCACTTTCTTGCAAAGATTTTTAACCACTTTAAACAAAAGGATGAGAAGACCAGTTATGAAACCAATGAATTAGAACAATAGTAGATAATAGAGGAGCAGATTGTTGACCCAAAAGCCGGGCAATTGCTAGAGGATAATATGGATGGTACACTTGTATGTAATCTCCCCTTTATATTCTTTATGGTTTTATACTCTTTTGTATTTTTTTTTTTTTTTTTTTGAAACATGAAACAAACTAAAAATTGAAAATAATGATGGAAAATACTTGATCAAACCCTCAAACACTTCATAAGCCAAATATGTACCAAATTTTGATAAATTCAATGGCTAGTTCAAACAATAGGTCACCTTGAATGCTCAAATCAAATTCAAACATAAATTTGGAAACCCTCAAAGTCTGTTTTTATTGATTTTTACAATGATTACAAGCTGGAAATTGCTCTAAAACCAAAATCAAATCTGAAATTACAACTTTGAACTCACATAGACCTTATTGGAGTGGTGCAACTGGCTAATCTAGCTAGGTTAAGGGCTGTATGGACTGGTACAACAACTGTATGGCTGTGGTGGGAGCTTACAATGACCAAACAAACTATTTTTAACCCTCTTTGCTACTGATGTAATATAGATCAGACCTTGGAAACACAAATCAGACCTTAAAAGTGCCAAATAAACATGCATGGACTATCCTCACAGCTGGTGCCTCCCAAATCAACAATTAATGTCTCAAAAGATAGTTTTCCACCCTTGAAAAATAATTTATGAATTTTTGTGTAGCTGGGCTACCTCCAAAAATAGTGTTAAAAGACTCAAAACCCTTCAATGATGCCAACCAGCAGCTGGTATAACTGTAACAATTCATATCCAGCCCTTTAGGATGCCCAAAAACTTGCTAAAAATCTGAAACTCAATATATAAACCCTCAAATATGCATTCGTGATGAAATGATAATTTTTAATTGCCAGAAACACAGTAGCGACATTGTAACAAAATCCAAATCCACCACAAATCAGCACATTTGTGATTCCCAGATGAAGATTTTTAATAACATTCATGAGGCCAAACAGCCTATGGGGCCCTTGGATAAAAACCACATGGAAAAGCATAAAAGCTCAAAACAAGCAAACTGCCAACACAACGCCTACTTGATCTCCATTTCCTTTTGGATCCTGGATCTTTTGCTATGTATCTTGATCAAGTAATCTATAATTTTTGTTATCCTTTCTTATTTAAACAGGTTACTCAAGGAGCCCACATTTAAAATCTCGATGTACTTGGCCTGAATATCTATGTGAGTTGGACACTCCATAATGTGTCATTCCGTCTCCACCAACTCCAAAGTACAGAAACAACATATTCTATCTGTCCACTCTTCTTTAAGTGGTTTCACATCTAACTTGGTGTAAACTAGTTCTTAGTTGAGCCATTAACATTTTCGTTTTCCGTTTTATTTCCGCTCCTATAAAGTTCTTTTGTGCATGGTCATATAAAGGATTGAAATGCTTGATATACTATTCTCTTTTCCTCCCAAGTTGCCTTGTCCACATGCTTCCTTTGACTTTTTCTTGCATGAACTTTTTTATTGCCCCACTGTTAGGTGGCACTCTTTTATGTTGATACCCGATTATTTGTCCACTTGTCATTTGGTTTCATTCACGTGCTCTTCCTTCTATCTAATTTCTCTTTTATTGCCATTTTGGGCCAACGAAGCAACTCCATGTTCTCTAGCCTCATTAAGTAACTTAGCAACCAGATCATAACCAATGTCTCCACAAAAAAGCACCAACTTTAGCTAAGGCAATCTCGTAGGAAACTGACAATTTTATTTTGAAGCTACTTGTGATTAGATTCTTTTGTAATCTCTCTAGATATCTCCACTTCATTGCAAATGTGTTGCCACCCCAAACTTCACACCTATATAGCACCACCTACACCACTAATAAGTAATAACCCAAAAAGAGTTTTCTTAGTTTTCCAATCCCACAATTCAGCTCTTTTACATCTATTTTGCAATGAGTATAAGGCTTTCCATCCTCCTTGTATCATTTTTTCTCTACACGTCTCCCAACTAAGCTTATTGTGGAAATCAAGGCCAAGATATTTATAGTTATTAACCACTTGCAACAGGTTGCCTTCGAAGACAAATTCCATATGAATTTTCTTTCTCTTCAAGGTAAAGATCATGACCTTAGTTTGTTGGTGTTCACCTATATCCCAACCTCCTAGCAAAACAATTCAAGGGCTTTCAAGTGTTCACTCAAATCGTACATCGTTTTTGCCATTAAAGTAAGATCATCTACATATAGAAGCAACTTTATTACATAGCTCGTCAAATGAACACCCCCACCACCAAACTTGTCTATCCACTCTTCTAATTTGTCAATGTACAACCCAAATAGCGTAGGAGATAGCGTGCAACCCTATTTGACCCCCAATGTCACTCCCAAAACATTCTAATAATCCATACTTGGTTCTAATTTTGACTTGAACTTGATCATACAACCGATGAACAACCCTATACTTTTCTAGAATTCCCAATTCTTCCATTCTACTCCATAATTTGCTTCTAGGGACAGTGTCAAACGCTTTCTTGAAGTCAACAAAGCAATAGAAGACCTTTCCTCCCTATTTATCCCAAACCTTCTCAATCAAGTGTCTGAGGGTAATGCAATGATTAATGGTAGAATGTTTTGGCCTAAAACACGCTTTCCCAATCGCCCTCTTTCCCTCCTTTTCTGCTCAAATACTAATTTGATGCTCTATCATGCTCCCAAAGAGTTTTACAAAGAGAGGGTTGATCATTATAGTGTGGTAGTTTGAAGGGTTATGGACATCGCTACTTTTGAGCAAGGAAATGACGACACTAGTTGTCCTATTTGTTAGGAAACTATTATGAATGACCCCATTAAAGATTCTTTTGATGTGTAGTGTGAGGGCTTTTGCGTCCCATTTTATGTATTCTACTTGTAAGCCATCTATGTCCCATGCTTTACCAATTGCAAGTTTTAATTCCTTATTTGATGTCTTTCATGGAGAAGAGTTTAGCCATTGAATCAATTACTGGAGGGACGTCTTTATCTTCAACTCTCTCATACAACAGTTTTGCATATTTCAACCGTTGTAAATCTGTGATATTGTTCTCTTTAGCTGTGTTTTTTTGTTGCAATTATTTTCATAAGCCTCTCGGGTTCTGTCTCCCAAGAAATATCAGTTATTTCCATCTTGTTTGAATGTAATCCTCTTTTTCAATCTAACTAGCTTTTCATATTCCTTTTTATTTCCCTGAATTTTGACCATTCTCTTTGCTGCCTTGCAGTCTTTATCATATCACGTATTCACCAGAAAGCTATTTTCATTGCCCCTCTTAGGCCTAGACCTTTTGCAGAAACTAAGAGCCTTATGGATTATTGGAGTCAACTTGTCATTGCCTATTGTTCTCTTGTTCATATTGGCCATCCCACTATTTCCTATTGCAGTTGTTTTTCAAGCATTGTTTGAAAAATTTATTGGTTTTCCTGTGTCAAGAGGATTGTGCATTGAGTAGCCTCTTTCTTTTGATTTTGTTGCAACCTATCTTGGTGTTGAGTGCTTTTATGCATACCAATCTTTACATATATCGGATTGTGATCTGAGTTCATTTCTATGGGGCAATCCCTCACCTCTACCTCTATTAATCTTGTAATAAGATTCGATGAACAAATAACGTAATCCACCACACTTTGCCCATTGTAGGTGTGATATGTAAAGTTCCTTGAGCTCGGCCATGCTTTTATTCCGTTGCATATAATCAAATTGTATGGATGTAATGTCTAACTCTACTTTTTCAATGTCCTCCTTTAGGCTAGTGTGGTTCTGACTCACTTACTATTTTTAGTAAGTACTATATTTAGTAACTAGTTCAGGGCAGTGCAATGTACGGTTTCCTGTTTGGGCAGTATGTTGGAGTTGTTCGATGAGCTCTAATGTTTTGACCGATTTGTTATTTGGTGAGCACTTACTATTTTTAGCAGTTGCTATTTATAGTAAGTCTATATCGGGAAACTGGTCTCAGACTCTTAGTGTCCTCAGCAATGTTATTTCTATGGTGGCATTGGAGAGCCTAAGGTTGGATTAATTAATATTCGCTTTTATAAGTCACTTAGGCTATTTTATTATAAAATAATTTTATAACTTAAGTGAGGACCTTGGTGCCTAATGAGATAAATTAATGTTGTTTTAGAAGGCTGAATAAGGTAAAATAGTTTTAAGTTTCCTTTTGAGCAGGACACCCCTTTGAGAATTATTTGATAATATTTTAAAGTATAAAGCAATAATATTAAAAGGGTTTTGGAGGGAAAAGGATTCAAATTGGAGGTTGCCCTAATTTCTCCCTTCACTTCTATTTAATCTGCTTTTTGGCTCTCATTTGGTTATAATGGATTTGACAACTTAAGGAGACTTTGTTGGATTGTTTCTAGTTATTGTTTGTAGCTGGTTGAGGACAGAAACCCTCATCTTTGGCCCCAGTTTCGGTAGTGAAACTATCTACCCTAGTTGGATTTATGGAGGAAGTCACTCAGGCTTTCTACAAGCACATTATTGCAATCTTGTGCATCACTTTTAGTGGCAAACATTGGGGTAATGTTGATTATATTGAGTATATTTCAGAGATGATGGATGAACTTCAGCTCAATTTCCAAGGCGCCTCATTTTACTGAGCTTTTAGCAGAGGCAACGTATTCTCTTGTCAAGGGTAGATTACTTCTCAAACCTGGGTGCAGGTTTCATAGCTATCTGAAGGAGGACATGGTCATCCCACAAGGAGGCGTGTTAACCCCAGAGAAAAGCAATTCATTTTCTGAATTACTGTACACTCCTTGACAGCAGATAATCTTTGTGAAGGTGGCGTTTAAGGGTTTCAAATCAGTTCGTGGTCATTGTGTGGGGTAAGTTGGCTGAAAGAGCAACGTTTCTGTATACACTGTACATTTCTCAGATGTGGGGCTGCATACCTCAAGGTCTGGAATTTTTGAGGAAGTGCATGGGAGGTCTAGGTTCCTCTCTTGCTTGGGGTGAGACTTCTGAGGGTAAATCGTTGCATTTTTTGAAGGCATTTATACACGCCTTGCACATGTATACATCCATGAGGGTCATTGGGAATGGAGTTGATGATCTGAGTAGATTACAAGGCATTTTCTGAAGTTTGTGACAGTCCTGTGACATTCCTGTAGCAGTTTGAGGCTCAGTCTGGCTTGGAACAGCATATTACCTAGGTCTGGAACAGCATATTACCTAGGTCTGAGTGCATTTCACTTATGTAGTGGATAGATTATGAATCATAAATGTCTTAATCTGTGAAGAGTATTAAGTCTATTGACTACTGTGTCAAACTGAGTCTGCTGATTACATATTTCAGTCATATTCATGCCCAGAAAAATGTAATTAAACTGCTGTCACAATATCACAGCCTGTTCTATGTTATGTAATGCATTATTAGGAAAGGGCATACTTTGTCATCGTGAGAGGAATGAAGTGTTTAAGTTGACTTTCAGTTTACATGTTCCTTTCATTTGAGTGTTCTTATCATTTATGCAATGCAATGATCATTGTTTGATTCAATGGCACAACTAACAAACATCAAAATACATTGAGCCAAAATCTAAAGCCAAAAAACTCAAAACGGGGTTGACCATTACAGTGGTATCAGAGCACAGGTTATTCTGCCAGCCTGTTGGGAAGTTCAGAGGTTGAGTTTTAGTTGCAAATCATGGCATCATTGAGTGAAAAGGAGTTGGGCAAAACACTTTTAAAAGCAGGTAAGAAACTTGAACACCTACCTCGATCAAAAGAGGGTCTTCTTAGCACATTGGAGGAAGTTGAAAGGTGTTTATACATGGTTAACAATTCACCTTCTCAGTTGTTGCGACAGGCTATGACTCCAACAATGCATTCTTTGCCAATGTTTATGGGGCATCAGAATAAAAAGGTGAGACTTCTAGTCACCAGCTGTCTTAGTGAGTTCATCAAAATTACAAACCTTAGGATTCCCTATGGAGAAGGCAAAATGAGGGAGGTTCTACAGTTGATTGTTGAGAGTTTTCGTGGGCTACCTGATAACCAAGGCCCTTCCTTTGGTAGAAGGGTTGAGATGCTAGAAGTGATGGCGAGATTCAAATCTTGTTATCTTTTGATTGATTTCAAATGTGAAAATCTTATTATCCAGATATTTCATTATTTCATAGCATCCATCAGTGAGGATCATGGAGAAACTGGTTTTTCTTACATGCAAACCATTATGACCCTTATCATTGATGATTATGATACTATTCCCCAACTCCTTGTATCTATGTTGATACCTCTTTTGAGGAAAGAATGGGTTGTCTCTACTGTTGCTTATGAGTCGGTCGACAAAGTGTTCAAACAATGTGAAGGGAGGTTGAAGCCCTTCTTGGATATTGAGGGAGAACCTCAAGGTGATTCTATGATGGTGCATGCGTCTACTCATGTTGAGGATGTGTGCAATACAACAAAGTTAGCACACAGAGAAAGTATGGCAAGAACCCAGGATGACCTCTTTGGCACACACGTGGCTACCATTGGGGAGATTGTGCATGAGGGAAAGGGCATGACAGCAGCCTTTAATTCATCTCTAGAGCTATCCAGTGAATCTGTAGACACTAGTACCATGTTTGGCAACGTCGAGACCAATAACACACCATTGGATGATAGTATTGTTGAAGGCAACATAGATGAGGCTTTCAAAACAGCAAATAGTGATGATTACAGTGATGAGGACATAGGTGGTTTTGGCTTTGACTTCAACGATCAGCTTATGGAGAGAAATTTTAATGTTGACATGTATAGTGATGAGTTGGAGGATGATTTATTCAGAGAGAGATCAAAAGTGGAGCACAGTGAACAAAGCAATCAGCTTCTTAACACATGGGATCCGGGTGTTATGGCACCTAAGTATGACAAGGAAACTATTTGGGATGAATTTACTTTTGACTATAGTGTTGTTCAAATTTCGTCTCCACAGTTATGCAAGGATGATAGCATAGATGGCATTGATGATTTTGTTCATGAACTTGAGAACAAATCAGATTTCACTTTGCATGTAGCTGAACATGAGCAAGGACCTAGCAGCCTTGCTGATTCGGATTCACAATCAGTTTTTGGGGATGATCAAGGAGAGACACAAATAATTTGGGACAGCGATGGAGACTCAGATAATAGGTATGAAAGTTCCGATTTTTGCATGCAACATAACAGCAATGTGCTATCCTTGCCAAAACAAGATTGGAAAGAACAATTTTTGGTGTCTATGGAAAAAGAGGGGCATACTTTATCTAGGTTGGATGACATTAGTAGACTTGTTGAGAAATTCATCTACATGACACCAAGAAACCAACTTGAACAAAATGTTCCCCTTGCTGATTTGCACACGATTAAAAGTTCTATTGAGGGGATCAAAACAATGTTCATACACATGTTGCATGATAGAGATGTTGCCACCAAGTTTGCAAATGAAACCTTGTCTAAGTCTAAGCAGTTAAGAGAAGAGGTTAGTGAGCTCACCAACGAGCTTAATTCCACAAAGCTTGCTTTGGAAAGTGTCCAAGAGGCACTTCTTGAGGCAAACAATTAGCTCTATGAGATTCAACAGTTTAGAGAAAAGGAAAGCGGAGAAAGGCCAAGGGAGATCACTTAGGTAATGAAGGAGCTTGATTTCATCCAGAAGGAGTATGATCTTGTATATTGTCCAAAAAAATCAAAAAATAAGAGTTAGGATCAACAGGAGGATTGGTCTAATTTTGGAGTTGAGGATAATTATCAGTTTGTTGATAATCCTTTGTTTGAGGTAGATGCTGATATGGCGTATGACAATCCACTTTTTGAGTTGGATGATGGGATTACTCTTAGTTGTAGCATTGAGCTCTATGAGATTCAACAGTTTAGAGAAAAGGAAAGCGGAGAAAGGCTAAGGGAGATCAATCTGGTAATGAAGGAGCTTGATTTCATCCAGGAAGAGTATGATCTTGCATATTGTCCAAAAAAATCAAAAAATAAGAGTTTGGATCAGCAGAGGATTGGTCTGATTTTGGAGTTGAGGAAAATTATCAGTTTGTTGATAATCCTTTGTTTGGGGTAGATGCTGATATGGCGTATGACAATCCGCTTTTTGAGTTGGATGATGGGATTACTTCTAGTTGTAGCATTGCGTTGGGTGAAAATAGTAAGGTTTGGGACCCAGGTGCAGTCTCTAGACATGAGTTGTCTCAAAATTGGAGCAATGGGTCAAGTTCCTATATTAGTACAAGCTGCCCACTTTCTGATCAGCTGGTACATGACTTCAGTTTTGGATCCACAAATGAGTTGGATGGTTTCTTCAATTCAGCAGTTGGGCAATTCATGGTTGAGTCTGGATGGCAATGATGATTTGATCCTAGGAGATGATTCTGTTGCTACCTCCATACTCATCTCTTCCATGTCTTCAGTGGGATTTCAGTTTGATTACCACTGCCCGTACTTTCTTTCGTTGGTTATGATGACATCTTTTGATGAGCAGATTGATTTTTAGTTTGGGAAGGCTTGGGGGCAGCTAGCTGTGAGTATCTTTTCGGACACAATTTACCCATTTATTGTTTCCACTTTGGTGAGTGACACTCATTGCAGTTACGTAATGGAGTTGACATGCATTACTTCAAATGATGTCGTGTTGAACGCAGTGGTTTGGGTGTGCTAGTGTGTTCGGGACCATTCTTTTGACACTTGGAGGTTGAGTGTTGATGTTATGATTTTGGTTTGCGTCAGCATAGGCATTTCTTAGTTGGAAAATTTCAGAGATATGGCAATGATTGAATTGCTCCATACTTGGGGTATCATGAGGTGTCATGACGAGGTTTGTTTCTTATAGTTGAGCAAGGTGTTTCTCTTGTTGACCTGAATTGTGATTGGCAGTAAGTTTGTTGACGCAAACTTCTATGAGTTGCCTTGGTAGGATATATTTCATAACATTGACTTCAATCCTTTCAGGTTTTTCAATATGGGCTTTGATGATTTTTACTCTTTGGAGGTCCAGGATAGGAGAGTGCAGTTTGGGCACATTAGTTTGACAGTTATGATCAGTGTGGCGCAACGTCAACATGGTGGTTCCTTTTTGAGACTCACTTGGAACCTGGGAATCACATTATGTTGTAGTTTAGCTACCATTTGGGATGAGAGAGCCAGTGTTAACCTTCTAGAGTTTACTCCTGTGGCACAATAGTTTGGTTCTCTCGAGGGGCATTCTTTTGAGGAGTTCATGGTGTCTATGCAATATTTGATTACACTTATTACAAGAGGGTTTCAGAAGGTCTCTTGTGTTGGTACCCTATAGGAGAGTGTTGTGAGCAAATGGTGCTAAAGATCTCCTAGGTTGACTTGGGACCCTAGGATCATTGTCGAATTCAATGTTGATCAAATTGTTGGCTGCGGGATTGTTCTAGCATTGCTTGAGGACAAGCAATCTTTGGAAAGGGTGAACTATAATGTCCCCTTTTTCGATGTCCTCCTGTGGGCTAGTGTGGTTTTGACTCACTATTTTTAGTAAGTACTGTATTTTGTAATTGGTCTGAATGACAGTGCAGTGTAGCATTTCCTATTTGGGCAGTATGTTAGAGTTGTCCGACATGCTTTAATGTTTTGGCCAATTTGTTATTTGGTGAGCACTTACTATTTTTAGCAGTTGTTATTTATAATAAGTCTATTTCAGGAAACTGGTCTTGGACTCTTAGTGTCCTCAGCAATGTTATTTCTATGGTGGCGTTGGAGAGCCTAAGGTTGGATTATTTAATATTCGCTTTTATAAGTCACTTAAGTTATTTTAACAAGAAAACTTTATAACTTAAGTGAGGACTTTGGTGCCTAATGAAATAACTTAACGTTATTTTAGAAGGGTGAATAAGGTAAAATAGTTTCCTTTTGAGCAGAACGCCCCTTTGAAGATTATTTGATAATGTTTTAAAGTATAAAGCAATAATATTAAAAGGGTTTTGGAGAGAAAAGGATTCAAATTGGTGGTTGCCTTAATTTCTCCCTCCACTTCTATTTAATCTATTTTTTGGCTCTCATTTGGTTATGATGGATTTGACAACTTAAGGAGATTCTGCTAGATTGTTTCTAGTTATTGTTTGTAGCTGGTTGAGGACGGAAACCCTCATCTTTGGCACCAGTTTCGGTAGTGAAACTATCTACCCTACATGGATTTGTGGAGGAAGTCACTCAAGCTTTCTACAGGAGCATTATTGCAATCTTGTGAATCACTTTCAATGGCAAACATTGGGGTAATGTTAATTATATTGATTATAATTCAGAGATGATGGATGAACTTCAGCCCAGTTTCCAAGGCGCCTCATTTTACTGAGCTTTTAGCAGAGGCAACGTACTCTCTTGTCAAGGGCACATTACTTCTCAAACGTGGGCGCAGGTTACATAGCTATCTGAAGGAGAACGTGGTCATCCCACAAGGAGGCGTGTTAGCCCCAGAGCAAAGCGATTCATTTTTTGAGTTACTGTACACTCTTTGACAGCAGATAATCTTTGTGTGGGTGGCGTTTAAGGGTTTCAAATCAGTTCATGGTCATTGTGTGGGGTAAGTTGGCTGAAAGAGCAACATTTCTGTATACACCGTACATTTCTGAGACATGGGGCTGCATATCTCAAGGTCTGGAATTTTTGAGGAAGTGTGTGGGAGGTCTGGGTTCCTCTCTTGCTTGGCATGAGACTTTTGAGGGTAAATCGCTGCATTTTCTGAAGGCATTTACACATGCCCTGCACCTGTATACATCCCATGAGGGTCGTTTGGCATGGAGCTGATGATCTGAGTAGATTACAAGGCGTTTTCTTAAGTTTGTGACATTCCTGTAGCAGTTTGAGGCTCAGTCTGGCTTGGGACAGCATACTACCCAGGTCTGAGTGCATTTCACTTATGTAGTTGATAGATTATGAATCATAAATGTCTTAATCTGTGAAGAGTATTAAGTATATTGACTGCTGTGTCAAATCTGAGTCTGCTGATTACATATTTCAGTGATATTCAGGCCCAGAAAAATGTAATTAAACTACTGTCACAATATCACAGCCTGTTACATGTTCTGTAATGCATTATTAGGAAAGGGCATACTTTGTCATTGTGAGAGGAATGAAGTGTTTAAGTTGACTTTCAGTTTACATGTTCCTTTCATTTGAATGTTCTGATCATTTATGCAATGCAATGATCACTGTTTGATCCAATGGCACAACTAACAAACATTAAAATACATTGAGCCAAAATCTAAAGCCAAAAATCTCAGAACGAGGTTGACCATTACAATGGACTACACATCCCCAACAATCTTTCCCCATACTGCGTAATACCTCCTTTTTTTGTCTTGAGAATTTCCTTCCCACTTTTGATTCTCTTCCTCTTCTAACCATGGAGGGTTGTCTATTATTCCCTCCTCATTTCTGAGGCATAGATCTTGGCTATTTGTTGTTCTTGCATTAAAGTCTCCTATTTAAATAATTTCTTTTATGGTGCTATATGCTGATATGTCCTTTTTCAAAGCTGCATATAGGTCCTCTTTGTTTAGTTTCTTCTTCTTATATAAGATTTTGAGCCATGAGAAGAAAAGTAGCACACTACAAGATAAATTATGAATTCTCTAACCTTAATTTTCATCCATGTCTTGGTTATTTGGATCTTCCTTTTCTACTTGTATTATTCTTTCCCAAGACTCTCTTACTAGAACTGTCACACCCTCATGGCCCTTGCCACTTTTAATTAACTCATTCCAAACTGAAATCTTCGTGTAACCCTCACAACTCAAAACCTTACAACCCTCATGCTCATACATTTCAATGAGTATTAT
Source organism: Sequoia sempervirens (assembly GCA_007258455.2). Lineage (NCBI taxonomy): Eukaryota > Viridiplantae > Streptophyta > Pinopsida > Cupressales > Cupressaceae > Sequoia > Sequoia sempervirens. The sequence goes on from VDFB02000001.1 coordinate 13,826,711, forward strand.
GTCCATCCCCTCAGCTATGGGCCCTAAACCAAGACCTCTCCTCCAATAGTAACCTTTGCAATTCCAACTTACCATTGAGAGGTGTTCCTAGGGTTCCCACCTTCCTATTTACCATGTGTTATTTTATTGCTGATCTAGGCTTTCCCTCTACACAACCATGCTTTATTACCTACATTTCTTGTCACTACAACTTTCTCCCATTCCTTCTTTCTTCTAATTGTGATGAAGTTAAATCTCCATCTATGTAGAAATGTGTACCTTTAAGAAACCTTTTGTTCTTTAAAAGTATGTTTTTGTCCCGTGTTTTTCAATGTTACTCTTACATTCCTATTTCTACCATCTTGCATCATTCTACCAATTCTTCTTGCTTGATAGATATGCCCTATCCACTCCAACTTGTTTGCTAGAAAGTCATTTATTAACTTGTTAGTGTGAAGTCTTTTATTAACTTGTTAGTGTGCTTCCCTTACCCATGGTCTTTCAGCCCTTTTATTATTATATTTTCTACTCTATCATGTTGATTTCTTTCCTCACACATTTGCAATTTGACTTGCTTATCTATGAGTTCTCTTTGGTTCTCTCTTGGCCCTTTTGCCACTTGTGCCCATGATTTTGCCTCTTCCAATTGTTCCTTTAGTTTAGCTTATTTGATCTCCATGCTTGCTATTGTTGATTAACTTCTTGTAAATGTGAATTGCCTCTCTCCTCCACTGCCTTAGGAATATTTCCATTGTTGATCTGCTTGAGTTCCTGCTTTATGGACAACATTTCTTGCTGACCTGTTTTCATAACGGCTTGCAGTTTGGATTTTTCATCTTTAAGTAGCTTGTTAATCTGAATAAGTTTTCAATTGGCAACCATGATCTCTTGCCATTTGTTATCCTTCATCCACTCTGATATCTCTAAGCCTTCAAGTTTTCTCTTTAGACACACTAGCTCATTGGCATACAAATCTGAGGACCAAATTAACAGAGTTGAACTAGGACTATATTTGTCATGTTTGTCTTCATCTTCAACCTGTACTCTACCTCCACTTCCCACTACTTCACCCCCTCAATACACTTGAAATGGTGATTCCCTAAGCATTCTCTTTCAAACTGATTTTCATGGTTTTCTTGTCCTTCTATAGGTGTCTATACTTGCCCTTGTGTTGTCTCAAAGCTAGATGCCGCTCAGCTAAAGCTTATTAGCTTTGGTAGGATTGTGACAAATTTATTGTTCCCTAGCCATTTTAACTTTCTTGCCATTTTGGTATACCTTTGTTGAAAAATCCTCATGTATTGCTTGGAATTTACAAGCATTGGTATTTCTCTTGTGCCTGATTCTTTGACTTGGGTGCATCTTTGCTTTTGAGAGTGCAAGAGTGCCTCTACAACCCCTTCTTTATGAATGTGTGAGGATCTTGATTCCTTGCAGGGTAAGGTGGAACATATGGTACAAACATTACTGTCTGGGGTGCCTTTCCATATTCCTTCATGTTTCCTACTCCTCTTTTGCCTACAAATTCCTCCACCGAAAAAATGTTTATGCCTTCTTTGTATTTTGAATGGTTTGTTGTTCGACCCACTTCCGTCATGCCCCTGTCCAAGTAGTAAATAAATCAAAGTAATTGACCAAGATTGCAGCACCTAAGGGACAGCGATTTAATAAAGGGAGTGATTCTAACAAGGGCAGCAATCCCTTAGAATTAAAGATATTTAATTAAAATTAAATTAAAGGTTAGGACCAGCGATTAAGGGAATAGCTGTGACTTTTCCAAAAAGGAAGTAGTAATGAAGAGGTGTGACTCCCAATAAATTGAAGATATAAGAGGGGAAGTTTTTCATTTGAGAAAGACATCCATATTATCATTCAATAATTCAATGGAGAATAGAACCTTATGTGACTTTGCAAGTAAATTAAATTATGTTCTCAAGAGTAGTGATGATGTGAGAAAGGATGTGACTCCTAATGTGAAAGGTTGTGATTCTTTCAAATATGAAAGGTTGTGACTACCTCAATATTAAGATATAAAAGGGAGATCATTTCCTTGCGGAGAAATCATCAATTGGGAATGAATCAATCAACAAATTTGGAAATAAAGTATTATTCTCAAAAGGCAGCAATGAAGGGTGGTGACTCATTTATTATGAAGGGCAGTGACTCATTTATTGTGAAGGGTGGTGACTCCTTCAAGAAATGGATATAAAGGGAAAATCAGTTCATTGACATTCAATCAAGCAATCATCACTCATCTATCCATCAAGAAGTCAAGCAGTCATCACTCCTCTACCATCAAGAAATCAAGCAATCATCACTCGTCTATCCATCAAGAAAGCCATCAATCATCACTCATCTATCCATCAAAAAATCAAAGGATCAATCAATTCATAATTCAATCATCAAGTCATTCTAGCATCAAATCATTCAATCATCAAATCGTCCATGTATCAATCATTCAATCATCAATTCATTCAAATATAAAATCATTCAAGCTTCAAACCTTAACTTGTTAATCCATAAATATCAATCAACTCCAATGCAACATATCAATCATGCAAGAAATAAGAGAAATAAGAATAAGAAATATAAGACATCTCTTGGGAAAAGAGATTGAGAACAGCCATTGATAATATTTTGAAATAAATTGGTGACAGCCAATTAAGACTAAAATTTTCATTCCATCAAGAAGTATTTATTTAGAAATGTGCTAGCAAATTGCTTTAACAATCTATTTTGAATTTATAGAAGAGTTTTGCAAATAGTGAGGCCGATCAACCTTCTGAGTCACGAGATGCTGAAGGTCTAGGAATTCTTAATATCAAGCACGCCACCTTGAGATGGATGAATTGGATGTTTTGTCATACTTGTGGTCCGAGAGGCCTAAATGGTGCTCTTGGGCTTGATTGAAGAGGACAACCTTCATGCATCTTATCAAGCACGGCACCCCAAGATAGATGAATTGGAGGTTCTGCCATACTCGTGGGTCAGGAGGCCTAAATGGTGCTCTTGGGCTTGATCAAGGAGGACGGCCAGCCTCCAAGGCAGAGTGAGGGATGGAACAGCTCTAGAATCATTCCATGCTTTTGCAATACAAGGGCCACCACCCTTGAGATTGAGGTTTGTAAGCATTCCTAGTGAATTCCTAATATGATTGGCTATAGGAATATGCCTTGGAATAATCATTAATGTTGTTAAGATGTTTTGAATTCAAATATTAATGATGCTATGAACTATAGATCTAAATATTATGATGTTTTAGCTATGATGTATTGCTCTCAATATTATAAATTTTATGTATTAATTTGAATCATAGATGCAAGGTTCGTACCCGCAGGCCCTAAACCCAGTTCGGGTTCGTCAGCGGATACGTGCGAGTACTTGATATGGCTTATTTGAAAAAAATTCAACTATCAATTGGCATTTAATATTTATCTTTGGCATTTGGCATTGATCAATGATCAAGTATCATACTATGAAATGATTTAGTTTTACAATTTTGTATATTTCTCTTCTTTTTTTTGTATATATATATATATATATATATATATATATATGGGATACCCAGGGACGCGTCCCCCCCCCCCAAAATCCCCCGTCCCGGTTTCGGGGACGTCCCAGGTACCAGGGGACGGCAAGGGGGAACCGTAAACCGGAACGTCCCGGGACGAGGGCGTCGTTTCCCAAAGGAACGGCTGAGCGTCCCTCGACCATCCTGGGACGGCCGTCGCATTTTGGAGCTCAAGAACTTAAAAAAAAAACATAAAATTTTAAAAAAAGGGCCTTGCCTACGTGGCATGTGTGGGCCCTCATGTTTTTCACTCCTTTATGAAAGAAAAAGGGCCTCTAAAACTTCATTCTATTCATTTTGTTTGTTTGAGCAGCCAAGGGTTTGAGAGGAAAAAAAGTTGCAGCCATTGAAGGAGAAGGAGCAGCAGTTTGAAGGAGGAGAGGAGGTTGAAATAGTGTTGTTGGGAGTGCAAATCCATCAAAGAGGTATGCATTTCCTTTCCCTATTTTCATTTTTTCATTTTTTTGCAAAATATGAAGTATACATAGTCTGATTTTTTTTATTTTTTTGCATTTTCAGTCAAAACTTGCATTCTAAAAACAAAAAACATGAGCAGCAGTGAGGGTGGGAGTGATAGTGAAGTTGAAATGCAAGCTAGAAGGGAAACTAGAGAGCAAATAACCCCTACCCAACACCATCCTTCATCAACCAATACCAAAACTATGAAGGACTATGCAAAACACCCATTAGACAAAAAAAAACCATTCCTTCAATTTGTGACAGCCAGGGTGAAAGACAAAAAAATTCAGGGGGGAGTAGGGTTTGGTTTTGCCATGTTTGTGAAAAGGAGTTTAGGGGCAGCTACACTAGAGTTAGGTCTCATTTTTTGGGTGAGGTGGGCCATGGAGTTAGAGTGTGTCCTGCATTGACAGATGCACTATTTATAGAGTGCCAAAAAATTCAAATGGAGTGTGATGGTGGGGTTCAAGGTGGGTCTCCTTCTTTCCCAAGTTCACAATCATCTATGCCCACTCCTACTCCTAGTCCTTCCACAGTTGGTAGTAGTGTTATCTTAAGAGGAAAGAGGAAGGTGATTGGTAGTGATAAGGCAGCCTCAATTGAGTCCATGTTTCAAAACCAAGCACGAGAAACCACTGAATCCTCCATTGCCAAATTCTTTTTTGCCCATGCCATTCCATTTCATGTGGCCCGTTCCTCTTATTTCAAACAAATGGTGAAAGACATAGCCACTGTTGGTCCTTCATTCGTACCCCCTGGAGATCATAAGCTATGCACCACCCTCCTAGACAAAGAGTACTCCAAAGTTAATGTGTTAATGGAGGAGATGAGGCAAACATGGATGAGGACGGGGTGCTCTATAGTGATGGATGGGTGGACTGATTGTAGATATCGGCCACTCATCAATGTCATAGTCACATGCCCTGCTGGTTATATTTTCTTAGAGCCATAGATTGTTCAAGGAGACGTAAGGATGCTAACTTCCAATTTTCCATTTTGAGAGATGCCATAGAGGAGGTTGGGGCTGCAAATGTGGTGCAGGTGATCACCAATTCAGCACGTGTGTGCAAATCGGCTGGGTTGATGGTGGAGGGTACTTACAGGCACATATTTTGGACCCCATGTTGTGTTCATGCATTGAACAATGCATTGAAAGACATAGGGAAGATGGATTGGGTGAAGAAAACGGTGGCAGAAGGTAGAGAAATTCAGATGTTCATTTGCAACCACCACACCTCACTTGCTCTTTCAGGACATTTTCAAAGGAGGAGTTTCTCAAACCTATTGATACAAGGTATGCCATTTACTTCATTTTATTTCACTTTCAATTTGTATTCATAATCTGATTTTGTTTTAAATTTTTATTTTTTAATGAATCATTGAATTAATGAAGTAGATATGCCACATACTTCATCCTATTGGAGAGGATGCTTGAGGTGCATGAGCCTCTACAACTGATGATGGTCAATGCTGAGTGGACTAGATAGCCTAATGCAAGTTCTACTCAAGGAAAGAGCATCAAACAAAAGATCCTCGATGATGATTGGTGGGCCAATGTGAGGTAAGACATATTAGATGGTTGATTTTCATATTAAATTTCTGATTTTAATATTTTAATTTTATTGTCCAATGTTCCAACTTTTGAAGTTTCTAACATGTCAATTAACTTGTCAACTAATTATTTTTAACTTTTTGTTTGCATTTTGCAATTATATTTGCTCCTTCATCTCGCCCATTGTAGATGTCATTAGATATGTTGATACAGACTCTCCTAGTCTTGGAAAGATATATAAGACATTTGACACTATGCTTGGGAAGATCAGGCAAGTTATTTTGGCAAAGGACCTCACTTTGGATTTATATGAGCAACACATTAGGCCCATTGTGACGCGGAGGTGGAATACAATGAACATCCCGCTTCATATGGTTGCCTTTGCTCTAAATCCAAAATGGTATGCACCAAGGGATGGTAGGGTCCCTCCATGTGATGATGTTGAGATTTTAGATGGCTTCACACGTTCCATTGAAAAGATTTATCCACCCGAGCAAGCTTCACTACTTCGGTCATAATTTCTAGACTTTGGTAATCTTAATAACCCAAACTTGAGTAAACCACAGGCAAGGTTGGATAGAGCTATATTAGCTCAATCGAACCCTATTGGATGGTGGACCTATCATGGGAGAGATACACCGCAATCGAAAATACTTGCCACTTGCCTTCTTGCACAAGTTGCTAGTTCCTCTGTTGCAGAGAGGAATTGGTCCACCTATAGCTTTATCCACTCCCTCAAGAGGAATAGACTTACCTCTGGACGAGCGAAGAAGCTAGTGGCCGTTCATAGTGCTCTTCGGCTTCAAGATCGGCATACTCTAGAGTATCGACAGACTCCAGCTCTACGGTGGGATATTGATCCCGAGGATGCGGCTTAGGTAGATGAGGAGGAGACAGCTGGGGGCTTGGTTGGGGTCCCATTGGCTGAGGAGGAGCATTACAGTGGAAGTGACTCAGAGGATGACTCTGATTTTGATGCGGTTATGAGAGATGATTAGGGGCAGCAGTGCTCTTTGTTTATTTTGTATTCATTATTGACATACGATATTGTATTTTGATTTTTATAGCAAACTAAAACTTCAAAACTATATGGCAGCAATGTAGCCTTTGGGCATTTTGATATAAGTTTATAAATTATAACTTGGAGGTTGTTTCATGATTCGTGTAACTGTATGTTAATTTTGAATGCATATTGAGTATTGGCATAATGTTGAACACAAATGTTATATGTTAATGTTCTATAATGTGTATTATGCATGCCTTATTCATGTTATCTATTGAATATTTAAAATTTCCCTATATTTTTATATAGCCGTCCCCTGTCGTCCCTAACTTTGGCCTCAAAAATCGGGGAGAGGTCTTGGCGAGTGCATCGGGTCTCGCCGATGAAACGAAGTTATATCAAAGGTTATCGGTGTAAGCTCTCAGTGAATGGCTCCGGTCTTGCCGACAGTGCGAAGGGATTCTATCAATGGTTTTCGGTGTGAGGTTATATAGTCTTGCCGACCCATTTTGTCACGCCGAATTGTTTCTTCGGTGAGAAAATGAGCATGTCTCAGCGACTTGATTGTGTCATAAGGTATTTCGGCAAGACACGAGTGTTCTATGAAACCTCTTCCCGACCCAGAATTGTCTCAGTGACTAGAATATACACTAAAGAACACATCTTGGTAGGACATAATATTGTCTGTGGGATGTCTCCTCGACATCGGAAGATCACAGCAAAACACGTTGGATGAAGGACATTCGTCGGTGAGACTCAAAGCTTCGATAAGACAACATGACATCATAGCGATGAACAGATGAATGGCTATCGGCGAGACATTAGCCTTCGGTATGACTATGGGATGTCTCAGCGAGTGTTTGGCGCGTGTTAAATGAAACCCGAATACTGTTGCTCACCGACATGGGATCACGAAGCGTTGTCTTTTCAGATGCAGATGTATAAATATTCATTCTCAATTGTAAATGGAGACATTAGGAGATTAGATTAGATATTCGATATACAGTAGACAGGGTAGATAATATACAGTTGGATAAAATTCCCACAGAACAGAGACTACGGTTGCATGATTTCAAAATGGAGATATTTATGAAAATTAGTTGATGTGGCTGCATATTTCTGGTTTCAATTGTTTGTTGAATTTATTGAAAGTATTACTAAAGTTGTCTCCACGATTGATGCTTTCTGGTTATTTAAATTGATGTAACAAGTTTATATTCAGTTTATCAGTGCACATTTGTTGTATCTGTGTGGTTAATTGATTGGTTCTTTCAAAAAAAGATTAAATCCTTTTGGTTGATCACAGTAATCAGGGAAATTCATCTGGATCATTAAGAAGAGCTTAGTAATCATAGTCTTGCATGTTTATACAAGTTATAAACAAAACATATGCCAAACAATTTGAGTATTTACTAGAAATAAGTTGCCCATTTCTATTTCATTTGACTCTGCATACCCAATAAGGCACTAGTCTCTGCATTTCACCATTTAGATTCATTCATTTTCTTTACATCTGTTAACTGAGCATATTAGGATTTAGTTTTGAATATTGCTATACAATTTATACCAAATTTAGTTCTATTTGTCCACTTCCATCTGCCATTGTGGGCAAAACATTTCAAGAAAGATAAGCACATTAAGTCTGCTTCATTCGTATAGGTACACCCGCCTAGGTCTAGCAGCACCTGAAGAGTAGGTCTAAAACATTTGACCTTGTCTATTACCCTAAAACGTACCAAGAGATTGGCAGCCTCTTGAGGTTTTCCGCCTACGTTTTTGAGAGCTAACAAATTGGTGACTCTGCTGGGGACAAATCAATTCAGAATCAAGGCCTTAATCATAGAGTCAGGAACTTTGTACAGACTCCACTGGAAATAAAAAATATCAAATACTTTCTCAGTTTTAAAAAAGTGAGTGGCGACTCTGACAAAAACATTGCATCTGTTCAAACATGAATGGAAGAAGATCTCAATATAGGAGAGGTCATACTGGAGCCCCTGCTGGCAGCAGTAAGTGGACACACAAGGATGATAGGGTTGATAAGGGTAAAAGGATAAATGAGGACATGTGCATGACGAAAAAAGACAAAGCATTAATGCCACATTGTGAAACATATGACCGTTATGACACATGGAGAGATAACTCAAGTGCAGAGCCTTGTACCCCAAAAGATCAAAGAAATCCTTTTCCTTTTCACGATCCTCAGAAACAGGCCGAGTTTGAAGCTAGGCTCGAACCTGAACAAATCAGAAATCAGCAAGAGTATGATCTAAGAATGGAAGGTAACCAGAATGGACCTATTGGTCAAGAAAATTCTCAAGATAATTATGAATCTTTAACTTATGAAGAAATAAAAGCATGGTTTGAATCTCAGAGAAAAGAGAGAGAAGAACAAGAGAAAGCCCAGATGATACAAGCAATGAGGGAGTTCAAATTGCAGAAAGATCAGAACATTACTCAAACAGCTGGTTGCCCCCCAAAATATGTACCACCTCATAAGCAGGGTAATCATGGTGTAGGGCCTTCTGATCCACCAAGGGTTCCTCACCATCAAGTAGGAAATCAATACAAACAGCCAAATCATCCACCTCATATTCCCACACAATATACAAATACACAACCACCTCATGGTCAGCATTATGTGCCACATCATAATACGCAATACAATAATCCAATGTATCAGTACCAATACCCACCTAACCCTCCCCCTCACCAATATACAACAATGATCAGACAGTTTGATTTAGCAGGGTTTCATTTATACCCTTACCCTATGGATGGCAGTTGGAGAGGTCCGGTGCCTAAGTTTACAAGGAGTAATGCAATCTCTGTTGAAGATCATTTAAGGAGTTTCAATGCTTTCATCCAAGATTGGATGTACCATATGAGGATTTACACATGAGGTTATTCGTGATGTCACTTATTGAAGAAGCCAGGGATTGGTTCAACAGCTTAACAACAGCATCTATTGATTCTCTCCAAATATTTCAGGACCGATTCCTCGAGCAATATGGGAATCAAAGTGCACCTGATGCTGCTCTTCATGAATTGATGCGAATTCAGAAAAATCAGAATGACTCAATTCATGATTTCAACCGAAGATTCAATAAACTGCAGAACAAGATTCCTCCTGGATCAAAATTGCCAGACTCTGTGGCTTTGAGTGTTTATTTGAATGCGTTCGATCCTAAAACAGGGTATGAACTGAGAAATAGGTTCCCAGGAGATTTGGCTGAAGCCCAAAAAACAACATTAACAATTGAAAACAATAGGAGGGCTGCTGGGATAATTGATAAAAGAGACAATCCTAGGGCTCCTCAGCAAAACAATAATTATCAATATAAACAGGAGAACACATACAGGAATGAAAGGCCTAGGTTGCATGACATGCCTTATAATACAAATTGGAAGGATGGAAAACCTATAACAGATAGGCCTAGAAGCAAAGAAACTCCTGATCCATTAAGGAAGAAGGGAACCTATATGGTGAATAACAATTATTTCTGTGAAGTTTGTGATAAGCCACATTCCCCAGATTATTGTGTTGTAGCCCAAAGAATGCAAGAAGAAGGAATGTTGATGGGAAATAGTGGAGAAGATCACATAGTGTATTTGACTTCAAATACTTTTCACCATGTTGAGGAGAGATACTCATCTTCAGAGGATGAAGGTTATGAGTATGATGTTTCAAATCAAAAGTACAATGTCCACATGGCTGAATAGCATATCCTTTCTGACTCTGAAGAAGATTATACAGAGCAACATTCTGTTGAAGTACCTACTCAATGCAGTATGAGGAAACTTACTGAAGAGGAGATAGAGAGATTAACTGTTGCTGCAGTTGAAGAAGCAAAGAGTAAATACTAGTTGAGAAACAAGACAGTAAATGAGAAGGAGGGTGTCCCCAGGGGAATGTTTATGAAAGAGCAAAAGGCAACACAAGGAACTGTGAAAAGGGCTGAAAATAAACAACATGATAAAAGTGAACAGAAGCCTGTCCAAAAGGACGAAGTGAAGGAATTGCACAAAGAAATGCAAGAGCCTGATCAGCCAAGTAAAAGAGAAAAGGAAGAAAACAAAGGAGTAATGTCAGAGCAAAAGAAAATGGTTAAAGTGGAGGGTTCTTCTTTTGACTTCACCCAGGCTTTATCTCAGGTAAAGATGTCTGTTCCACTACTTGAGATGATAAAAATTAAAGAATACAGAGACAGTGCTATCCAATTAATAACAAATGGGAATGAAAAAAATATAAATTCTGAAAGCAAGATGGCCACTAAAACTGTTAATGAGCATGAGAAGGTGAATATTCTAGAAGTGTGCCTTAACAGTGCACTATTAAATCCCCCACAAATTGATCATTTTTTCACTACATTACTCATAAATAACAAACTACTAAGGAATTGCATGATAGACTCTGGTGCTGCTATAAATATCATGCTAGTAGGAGTGATGAAACAACTTGGCATGTGGGTGGATACCAATGGAGGTAAGTGCTATGCAATGGATAACAGACTTGTTCCTGTGGTAGGTATAATGAGAGATGTTGAAGTCAAGCTAGCTGCTTATCCTCAGGTGGCCTATAACATTGATATAATAGTAATTGACACCCCTCCTCAGTTTGGGATGCTTTTATCAAGACAGTGGACGACAGCAATTGGTGGAAATGTCCAGTTTGATTTGTCTTATGCAACAATTCCGGTGAATGGTCAGGAGGTGAAGTTATACAGGGAGCCAAGAATGAACCAGCTTGTTGACTGTGTATCACAAGATCAAATCAATTGTTTTTGTGATGTTGATCTTGGGAGTTTTAAGATAGAACCAGCCCAGCCAGAGTTGGTCAATACTGACCCAATTGATAAACATGTTGCACAAAATTGCAATGGTGTATGGAGGATGTACTTTGATGGAACCTGCAGCCAAGAAGGTAATGGAGCAGGGATAGTGTTCGTTTCACCTGAAGGTGTTACGTTCAAGTATTCATTTCTGTTAACATTTGAATGTACAAACAATGTGGCGGAGTATGAAGCCTTGTTGACAGGTTTGAATATAGCTGTGAAACACAAAATCAAGTTGTTGGCTGTTTTAGGAGATTCTGAGTTGGTTGTTTCACAAATTAAGTCAAAGTATGCAGCAAAGCACAAAAGACTGAAACAATACAGGAATGCTGTATGGGACACAATTGAGTTGTTTGATGCCTTCTCAATTGACTGGATTGATAGATCAAAGAACATAATGGCTGATTTTTTAGTAAATGTGGCACTGAAAAGAGATGATATTACATTGGCTGGGGTATCACAAATTGAGTTCAAAACAAAGCCTATTGTGCCTGATAACATATATAGTTGGCAGGTCTTTAATGATGATACTGATCTTTTGAAATTCCTCCACTGTATAGATCAGTATGAAGCCCAAGAAATCGACTGCAATGCCTTTGTTGAAGAGGTAGATGGGAAGCAAACAGTATTTGGGAAGGAGATCTTACAGCTTAAAACAAATAAGCTTCCTAAAGGGTTGGTGGCACTGAAGAAGGTGTATGACGGAAATGATCGATCCCTCATGAAGCAAGCACCAGTCAAGAGGGAAGATATTGAAGAGATTAACTTGGGAACTGAGATGGCACCAAGAAAGGTGTGCATAGGGAAGAAAATAAGCCCTACAATTAGAAGAATGCTGATAGAGTTGCTGAGAAAATATAAACATGTGTTTGCTTGGTTTTATGAAGATGGAAAAGCATACAAGGAAGATTTGTTTCAGCATGAAATACCATTGAAGCCAGATGCTAAGCCATTTAGACAAAAACAAAGACCCATAAATCCAACATTGGAGCCTAAAATGCAGGAGGAATCGGCAAAGCTCAGATATGGAGGAATCATCAAACCAATCAGGCGTTCAACGTGGGTCTCAAACTTGGTCCTTGTGAGAAAGAAGAATGGAAATATCAGGCTATGTGTAGATTTCAGAAATTTAAACATAGCATCCCTCAAAGATAATTATCCTCTACCCAATATGGAGGCTATATTGCATAAGGTAACAGGATGCGAACTGTTGTCCGTGATGGATGGGTTTTCAGGGTATAACCAGGTGAAGGTCAAATAATCTGAGCAATACAAGACGGCTTTTACAACTCTTTGGGGAACGTATGTCTACATAAGGATGCTATTTGGTCTCACTAATGCAGGAGCGACCTTCCAAAGAGCTATGGATGTGGCATTTGTAGATTTGATCAATGTTATCATGGTGGTGTATCAAGATGATCACACTGCTTACTCAAAGAAGGCTAAAGATCATATACAACATCTAGAGAAGGTATTTATTAAAGCCTTAGAATATAGTATTAGCTTGAACCCTAAGAAGTGTCATTTTGCAGTCATAGAAGGTAAGCTCTTGGGACATATTGTTTAAAAAGAAGGGATTAGGATAGATCCTGAAAGGGTTGAGGCCATTGATAAAAATTCCTGTCCCTAAAACTGTTAAGGCTATACAGTCATTCTTTGGACAGATTAACTTTGTAAGGAGATTTGTCTCTAATTTTGCTGAGATCACTAAACCCATATCAAAGATGTTGAGGAAAGGACAAAAGGTAGAATGGACTACAGAGGCCTTGGAAGCTTTTATATCTGTCAAAAGGGCCATCAAGGAAGCCCCTGTCCTTAAATCTTCGAATTTTGCAAAACCTTTCCAGATATTTTCATTCGCTTCAATGCACACAATTGCCGCTGTCATGTTACAGAAGAATGAGGAAGGTCATGAACAGCCTGTGTCTTTCTTCAGCAAGTCACTACAAGGGTCAGAATTAAAATATGATATAATGGAGACGCAAGCATTTGCATTAGTAAAAGCTACAAAAGCTTTTAGGCCATATCTTGTTGGAGCAAAGGTGATTGCCTATGTACCTCATGTAGCTATCAAGGATATTCTGACACAGTCTGAAGTGACAGGAAAAAGATGCAGATGGATTAACAAAATCCAAGAGTTTGACATGGAGATACAAATTACTAAACTAGTAAGAGGTCAGGGCTTGGCTAAGTTAATGGCAGAAGCGAACATTGAAGCAAATCAAATTTGCAATGTAGAAGAAGAAAATACAATTGCGAGCATTAAGCATACTCCTTGGTATGCAGACATCATGCATTACCTTAAATACATGAAGTGTCCAGAGGGATTGAGTGACAGCCAGAAAAGAACTCTGAAGTTGCAGGCATCTAAGTATGTCTTCATGGATGGAGATCTGTTTTGGAAGAACAGGGATGGTATACTATTGCTATGTCTGGATGAATCACAAGCCAGGCATGTCTTAAATGAAATGCACGAAGGGGTTTGTGGAGGGCATTACTCAGCAAAGACAACTGCACATAAAATTCTCAAGGCAGGTTATTACTGCCCAAAGGTCTTTAATGACTCTTTTACATATGTAAGGAAATGCGAAGCCTGCCAGAAATTCTCTGGAAAACTGAAGTATCAGGGAGCTTTGCCACTTTGACCCTTGCATGCTGATGCCCCTTTTCATCAATGGGGAATTGATTTCATTGGAGAAATACAAGAAAAATCGAGTGGAGGACATAAATGGATACTGGTGGCCACTGATTATTTTACCAAATGGGTAGAAGCAATCCCAACTAAACAGGCTACAAGTAGAGTTGTGACAAATTTTCTAATGGACAACATCACTACTAGATTTGGTACACCAATAAGATTGATCACTGACAATGGGATGTGTTTTAGATCAGATGAATTCAGAAGCTTCTGTGACACATATGGCATTACCATTTCTTATGCAGCTCCTTATCATCCACAAGCCAATGGTCAAGCAAAATCTAGTAATAAGAGTCTTTTGAAGATTATAAGAAGGATGCTAGGTCAAAACAAGAGGGCTTGGGATTCAAAATTGAAACTGGCTATTTGGGCTGACAGAATCACTGTTAAAAAGACAATTGGAAAGTCCCCATTTGAATTGGTGTATGGAACACAAGCCAGGATGCCTTTCCAGAATTTGTTACCAGTCTACAAATCTGTCCTTCAGGAAGATTTGGATATTCCAGAACCTATGGAGGAAAGAATGGAACAACTGACTGAACTTGATGAAATAAGGAGAGTTGCCCAAAATCAAAACATAAAGTTACAGACGCAGATGAAGTACTTGTTTGATAAAAAAGCAAAAGATAGAAAATTTGAAGAAAGTGACTTGGTACTAATGTGGAACGCAAGATGTCAGGAAAAGGGCAAGCATGGGAAATTTGAAGCTTTGTGGCTAAGACCTTTTGTGATTGTTGGAAAGAAAGGTGAAGATTCATATTATCTACAAAATATGGCTGGTGAAGTTCAGGAGCTGCCTGTACATGGGCAATTTCTAAAGCATTTTTTCTCTTGAACAAAACAGAGGATTAAGGGTTGCCAGTGCATGGACAACTCTTGATGATCCTCTTTAAAATTCTTTTCCATGCACAGTAGTTTAGGATTTTGTTCATCTCCATTTCCATTCATTTCCATTCTTTCCATCTTGCTCATATAATTCATCATCTTGTGTCTGGTCTGCTTACCCAAGGATCTGGATCCTTGCAATGATTTCACAACCATTCATCCCCAAACGGAGCCACTGTTAGAACTATAAAATTCTGATGGTTTTACATGTTGTTCATACTCATAATTTTCCAAATAAGTCCTACCATGAGCATATTTCCCCATATTTGGCCATGTAGTCCCATAAAATCATCTAGGTTTGAATATTTCACATTATGGTCCATATTGGCATGAGATTATCAGGGTCTCCCCGACGCATAATGCATTCTTGTTAATATACGTCTGTTGTTGCCTATAGGCAAGACCTCAAGAATGTCACAGCGATGGGAATTCATATGTAGGTACCTATCGGCAGGACATAACACATTGTCTCGGTGATAGAAGATTCATATCGGCAAGAGGGGCTTCGTCGGGATGAGTCACAGCAAAGTTATAATGTCTTACTGACCGGCAATAGAAAGAACGTTTCGGCGAAAGATCTTTCATCAGAGTAAGTCATAGCGACCCATATGTCACATCGATAAGGATATACATATCGGTAAGACTAAAGTGCATCGAAATAACATCTCACCGAACGCGTCCAGTCTTGCCGACAAAGCACAGAGGGATTTTATCGAAAGATTTTCGGGGAGAGGTCTTGGCGAGTGCATCGGGTCTCGCCGATGAAACGAAGTTATATCAAAGGTTATTGGTGTAAGCTCTCAGCGAATGGCTCCGGTCTTGCCGACAGTGCGAAGGGATTCTATCAATGGTTTTCGGTGTGAGGTTATATAGTCTTGCCGACCCGTTTTGTCATGCCAAATTGTTTCTTCGATGAGAAAATGAGCATGTCTCAACGACTTGATTGTGTCATAAGGTATTTCGGCAAGACACAGGTGTTCTATGAAACCTCTTCCCGACCCAGAATTGTCTCAGCGACCAGAATATACACTAAAAAACACATCTTGGTAGGACATAATATTGTCTGTGAGACGTCTCCCCGACATCGGAAGATCACAGCGAAACACGTTGGATGAAGGACGTTCGTCGGTGAGACTCAAAGCTTCGATAAGACAACATGACATCATAGCGATGAACAGATGAATGGCTATCGGCGAGACATTGGCCTTCGGTATGACTACGGGATGTCTCAGCGAGTGTTTGGCGCGTGTTAAATGAAACCTGAATACTGTTGCTCGCCGACATGGGATCACGAAGCGTTGTGTCTTTTCAGATGCAAATGTATAAAAATTCATTCTCAATTGTAAATGGAGACATTAGGAGATTAGATTAGATATTCGATATACAGTAGATAGGGTAACAACTAACACCTCTGGAGTGAAAGTTGTTATGAACAACCTATGTACACTACGCAATGAGTGCTCTTCAAATTAGGAGGGGAAGGTCCCTCGTTGTGCTTTGACAAAAATACTTGCAAAGGAAAATAAGCTAAACTATGTCCTGTCTTTTTGTTTCAGCTGTAGAGGCACAAGGCTTTCTTGAAAGAACCTATACGTTGCAGCTGAGTTTTCTCTGGTTTTGCAGATCTACTAACTACAACTTAAATTTAATCTATCCAATCTCCTCGGGAAAACAAAGCGAAAGGAAACAGAGCAAGGTTTGACTAACTGACGATAAACGAGTTTAGATTCTCTACTTGAAGGCAAGGTGGCGCAACTATCATCTCAATCTAAACAAGCTTATTGGGCACAAAACAGATTTTAAGATTTTACCATGACAATCTTATGAAACCCTATGTGGCATAACACTTGATCAAAATAGTAAAGACTTCACAAACAGCTTTTATCATCACGTTCTCACGAAACCCTATGTGGCATAACACTTGATCGTAATGATAAAAGTTTCACAAAACAGATTTATCTAAACTATGGGAGGAATTTACCACGCCAATCTTATGAAACCCTATGTGGCATAACACTTGATCAAAGTAGTAAAGACTTCACAAAACGATTTTATCAACCCAATCTCATGAAACCCTATGTGGCATAACACTTGATTGAAATAATAAAAGTTTCACAAAACAGATTTATCTAAACTATGGAAAGAATCCACCATTACAATCTCTTGAAACCCTATGTGGCATAACAATTAATCGTAATAGCGAAGACACATGAACAAATACCAAAAGAGCAATATTGAGGGCAAGGTAGGCGCAGCATATATTTCTCTCTCAAGCAAAAGTTATTTACAAATGAGCAAAAGCTCTTATTTATATACATCAAGGTGTAGGGAACCTTAAAATCACCTTGAGTCATCTATAGTGTTGCAATGCATGCAAGATTTGTTGCCAAACCCTAATGAAGTAAACTATACAGTTAACTGGAAAACTACCATCAGTTAACCGAAACATCTAATCTAAAAATGGACAATTAATGCTGACATGCCGTCATGGCAAAGCGGAAGACTACCATCGAGTTAGCGTAAAACCTAAAG
>VDFB02000001.1:13847746-14110572 GCA_007258455.2 Sequoia sempervirens
TGTCTCAACCAACCTGCGGAAATCATGAGTAAGGACGGTTTTGGTCCTGTATTCGAGCTGAGTGAACTGCATTCTGAAAAATTTGCCTGTTGACTGTGAACTTGACTATATTCTGACAAGATTGTTGGAAGCTAAAAATAGCCTGTGAGAGTTAAAAATAGCCTTTCGAAGAATTATTTTCAGCGAAAAATCTGAAATATGGGTTTTGTCCAGAAAAGGATTCTAAGACAACCCAGAACATCAAATTTGCGAAAATTCAACTTCTACTCGATCGTACAAAGACTTTTCACTTGAGAAAATTAGTAACTCAAGAATGAACGTTCTGAAGTTAAAAATTCGTGAAAAATCAAACGCACAAATTTAACTCGAGGAAATTATATGAGAATGATCCAGATACTGAGACTTGTAGAATTCGCCAATTTCAGGAACATGCAATTTGTAATTTGTGTTAAATCTGAGATTTGAAGGATGAAAAAGACGTTTTTGTATGCTTCTTCTCTGTGAAAATCACCCAAGATTCCTTCAAATTGCTGACAATTGTGAACTCTGATCTGCAAAAAGATATGTTAGGTAAAATCGCCTCTGTAAATTGATGAAGATTTTGCCTTTGAACTGGAAGAATTCGCCTTGTTTTGAAAAACCACGAATTTTCCTCTCTTGAAATTTGCGCCTTTATGAAGAAATTCGAAATTCCTTTGAAGAAAATACGAATTTATATTGAATTTGAGGATTCGCCTTTGATTATTAAATTCGCCTTTGAATATTAAATTCGCCTTTGAATATTGAGGAACTGCGAATTGATATTGAAAACGCCTTGGATCTCTGAAGAACTTGCGAATTTTGTTTTGAATTTACTCTTAAAGATGCGCGCCTTCTCTTATGAAGAAATACGAACTTCTCTGAATTTGCTTTGAAAATTGATAAACTTCGATTTCCCTTTGAAGATAAATATTTGCTTTTGAAAAACACAAATTCCTCTTAAGATTGAAATTTGCTCTTGAGAAATACGAATTTCCTTTGAAAGCTCTGTGAATAATAATGAAGATGGCGCCATGTTTAAATAAGATGAAATTTGCACCAATTGGCAACTGCAAGAATTCAAAACCCTGACAAAAATAGAAGATCTCTGATTGGTTTCCTTTCAGTTCCACTGCCACTAACTGGAAGTTCGAATTTGAATAAATAATAAAATATTTATTATCATGCAATTAGCAAAAGGCGCCAAAAATAGAAAATCGCCATCTTATTGCAAATATTATAAACTTCAGTTGACAATTTTGTTGAAGTCTTAGGATTCATCGTCGGGCTTCACCGATTCCGAAAAGTCAACTCTTGAGCTCATAGGCGTCCATTTGCTCAAGATACTTCACTTTTTATTAACTCCCTATTTTATAGCTGACAGCACTGTTACAACTGGCCAACTTCAACACTGATTTTCGGATGACCGGGTGATGCCGAGACTGATCTGAAGAATTCCTCGGAAAGCCTACTGAACAAGGAAGAAATGTCTGCTGGGAGACACTACTGCAAAATCCATCGTTTAACCCCTTGAAAAATTAGGCGCCCCTGATTAAATTGCTTTTACGGGTTCCAGACGGCCATTTTTCAAACATGCCATCTGATACTTCGAACGGCTGCTGACACTGAACGGTGCACCCTGCTGACAGGAAACGAAGCTCACTGGATAACTGGAGACATTCTGCATCCAACGACTGTATGCACGACACCTGAATGCTGTGTTAAGGGCCTCAAAAGTGAAAGCGCCCCTGGCTCTTGGTTGCACTGGTGCTATTTTGACGAAAGTCGAACTTTCATCCAAGTACCCTACTTTGACCTCTGATATCTGGAGCTGGGATAACCCGATTCAAGCACTATCTGTTTTAACGGACAATCAGAAGGGCCCACAAGAGAAGTCTCTGGAGGCGACGAAGCAAGAAAACCGCTTCTAAGACCTCAAAAATTCCAGTGCGTATTTTAATTAAAATTACCGCTCCAGACTTAGCCATTTTCCGGACGTCTTCACTCTGCAATATTACACCAAAGACCTCGCACGTACGAGCAACTGCCAAATCCCGAAGGCTGACAGCTAGGCTTGTTGGATAGATAAAATGATTACGCTCAATAGCCGTGAAGACTTCGAAAGCGAACGGGCTCATCTGACAGACCTAAAGGCTAGGCGCCTCTGGACTGTGGAAATATACTGAAAATCATTTGTTGGTTCGCCCGTGAAATTACGTGTTTGGTAGAATCTCCGCCACGATCACCTGGAACGTCGGATTGACAAGCAAAATGGTGCATCGCGGAGCTAGGCTAGAGTATTACTGATGTTAAGAAGACTCTGTCTGCAAATTTCACCATCTGGAGGGTCCTTTAAACCAGCGCCCTTGGGCTATACTTGCACTTCCTGACTTTTCCTTTGAAAATCTTCATAAATTAATCACTGAAAACTTCATCTCGATCACTGAAATGACTGTATGCAACTTGAAATGTCGTCGTGAGATGTTCCTCCATCGTAAAACGCTCCATTCTGAGTCTCTGCTTCAGGTTCTGTTCAATATAACTGACTTTGACTGACAAACTATTGACAAAAACTCCATTGCTTGATATTGCCCAAAACTGTGTTTTACATCATTTTAGCAAGATTTAGACTTTTAATGCAAAATGCCTTGATGAAGCAAAAAAATAAAAAATAAAAAAATTGGTTTGGGTACAACAATACAGTTGGATAAAATTCCCACAGAACAGAGACTATGGTTGCATGATTTCAAAATGGAGATATTTATGAAAATCAGTTGATGTGGCTGCATATTTCTGGTTTCAATTGTCTGTTGAATTTATTGAAAGTATTACTAAAGTTGTCTCCACGATTGATGTTTTCTAGTTATTTAAATTGATGTAACAAGTTTATATTCAGTTTATCAGTGCACATTTGTTGTATCTGTGTGGTTAATTGATTGGTTCTTTCAAGAAAAGATTAAATCCTTTTGGTTGATCACAGTAATCAGGGAAATTCATCTAGATCATTAAGAAGAGCTTAGTAATCATAGTCTTGCATGTTTATACAAGTTATAAACAAAACATATGCCAAACAATTTGAGTGTTTCCCAGAAATAAGTTGCCCATTTCTATTTCATTTGACTCCGCATACCCAATAAGGCACTAGTCTCTGCATTTCACCATTTAGATTCATTCATTTTCTTTACATCTGTTAACTGAGCATATTAGGATTTAGTTTTGAATATTGCTATACAATTTATACCAAATTTAGTTCTATTTGTCCACTTCCATCTGCCATTGTGGGCAAAACATTTCAAGAAAGATAAGCACATTAAGTCTGCTTCATTCGTATAGGTACACCTGCCTAGGTCTAGCAACACCTGAAGAGTAGAAGGTCTAAAACATCTGAACTTGTCTGTTACCCTAAAACGTACCAAGAGATTGGCAGCCTCTTGAGGTTTTCCACCTGCGTTTTTGAGAGCTAACAGGCCTAAAACTAGGAATTTCCTAAAAGAGGACATTACAACTTCTTGCTATGCAAAGTTATCCACCATAATGTCCGAGCCCAATTTTACAACAATCATTGTTGAGTTTGTTTTTTGCAAATGAAATAGAAACCCAGGTCCAATTTTACAATTGCCAGAATTTAAGAAGAGTTTGCTTTTTTGAATGAGGCAGAAATAGAAACCCACAAAAAATGTTGCAAGAAGAACCAACCATGCATTAAAGAAAAAAAAAACCACTCAAAAGATTGAACAATTAGATGCGACAGAATTACACCTTAGCCTACCCAAACACTGCCTCAGAGCCCACCCTCACAGGACCCACATACAATGCTCCCGAGACAAGAACCCATCACTTGTCGAGCCCACTTATAGTCCGTTTTCTTCTTATTACAAGTTTTGAGAAGGCGTCAAAGGCCAAAACCATCCTTGATTGGAAACAAGGGTTTCTATCCTTGATCCCATATGTGGAACTCAAGAGGTTTTTCGTCCTCTCAAACTCCAAATAAACCAAGGGTTTTTGTCCTTGAATGCCATAGATTGAACAGACTACTTAGATCTGAAAATTGGATACAAAGGATAACTTGAATGATCACCAAATAAAAATAAAGGTGCTCCTTTTATAGTTGACTTTTTCGGGCTCTCCCTTTATTTTATTTTATTCTATTTAAATTTTTATTTTCCCTCCAAGTCTTGAAAATACATTTTATATTAAAGTGTTTAAAATAACATTTTTTCAATTTATTAAAAAAATATTATTTAAGTTGCCCCAAAAATAAAAGTGACCAGCCCCAACTTCAAAAATATTATTAATTATTTTTAGTTCGAAAAAAGGAGAGATGACATTGTAGCTCTTTTTGGAATGCCACGATATCCATCATCCCAAGAAGCTAAAGGCCAAATTGATGGCAATCTATGCAGGTGTACTAGATATCGTCCCCTATAGGATGCTTTGCAAACATTTGCATGTGAAAATAATGGTACCTACAACCAACTAAATAAAAGAAGCTGTTGTTTGAAATTAGAGCTTGATGTGAGGATGTTTGTGATATGGAGCCATGGGACCCAACATATAGGAGCTTGAGAAGGGGACAGGTACATATGATTGTAGTGTAATCCGATGATGAGGGAGAGCCTAAATCGTGCACAGTGGTACAAAGCATGAAGAATGCTAATATTAATGATGATAGAGTGGAGAAGGATGAGGTATCACCAGTAGGTCTTCAGTCACTAGAGGGAGTTGATTAATAGCTTAGATCAGCTAGCTTTGTCTTGCTTGAGGGCAAGACAATTTGGGAGTGAAGGATTTGTCATGTTCCCTTTTCGAATCCATAGCTGGGTTTGTCTTTTGGCAGCGTAGGAGCAGCAAGTATGAAGTTACTTTCAGTTTTCAGTTAGGAATGTTTGTGTTTGGAATAAGGCGGTTGTATTTAGGTGTCTTCTAGTTGAGCAGTGATTGAGTCTTTCAGTTAGAGCCGGCTGAGTTTGAAATTTGGTCCATAGACTCCATACCCATTAGTCAGAACGTTAGTGGACTGGAAAAAGGAGGGTGTGTGATCAGTTAGTTAGAACTGAAGTTACTTTCAATTAGTAGTAGTTAAATAAGGAATGAACTTGCCAGTTAACTGCTGTCAATTTAGGGAAGAACTTCTCAATCAATTGCCATCAATCAAGGGAGCAGAATTATATAATGCACTATGAAGAGGAGAGGGGATACAATTGAAATTTGATAAAACCCTTCTGGTGTAGCGATCAGGCTTCTTGAGGATGGAAACCCTTAAGCAAAAAACAGAATATTTAGACTGACATCTGGAATGTCTAGTTCTGCATGTAGGCATGTTTAGTAAGCTGTACTAGTTTGATGAATATCCATATGCTTATGTACTATTTTGAAAAAATATAAAAAATAAAAAAGTATAATTAGGGGAGAGGGGTCCATAATGGAGCAGGGTCCAATAGTGGGGATAGAAGTAGTCCTTAATGGGCCCCATAGTGGAGCATTTTAATATCCAATTGCAAAACACTTTTTATCCATAAAGTACGCAAAGTGACAAATCATGTGATGCCACATCAATGCACCAATAAAACATGACCTAGTGCACCACTATCGGTCTCACTGTTTTTTTGGGCCTTTTTGGATACCTCAACAAAAAGCATGCTAATGTGGCATCATATTTGATGATGTGGCCCTAAAACGAAATATAGAAGCACATGAGTTGCAAAATAAACTATTGTACAAAATTGGGAGTGATTTGAAATTTCCACGTACGATTTTGAGAAACGTTAAGTTAGGGCGCTCCACTATAGGCTGCTCTCCCCTAGCTGTAATATTTCTGAATTTGTTATTTTGTATATTTTTAGTTCAGATCTTTACAAAGCCTTCTACATTTCTGTGTTTTTTTGTAGAACTTGTCTGAGACTCAATCAGTCTTAGACAAACCTTGTTTCATAAATTCAAAACATTATTAAAAAGCCTTAAGATTAAAACTTAAAACACTCTTCATTTTCAGCATTCATTTGTCTAGGAGCAGCTTCTTTGAACTCTCGGCAATTTGTTTAATCTATGAACAATTTTAAGTTCATTGAATCATGAGCAGTTTCTCCAATTGGGTATCTGCTAGATGTAACAAAACAACCAGCCCATTAAAATTTAAAAGTTTGCAGGTTGTTCAGGATTTTGAGAGGATTTGCAGTTTTGATTAATATGGTGTTGATAATATTCTGAATCGAAAATCATAAAAATCCAACTTATCTTCAAATACAGTTTTTTAATTTATCGAGTCCAAACCTGAAATGGGCCAGGTAAACGTCAGCCCCAAATGCTTAAAACCATTTATTACCTATGACTTCGAACTAATATTGTTTTGTGAGGTCGTCCAATTGCCGATGAACTTGCACTCTCAATACAAGGACCTACCCTTCTGACTCACGAACTTTTTTGTCTTCTTTGAAAAACTTAAATGATAATTTTAACACAAACTGACTTGGGAGTTCTAAATGGTAGAACATCAAACCCAAATTACAACTTCTGCAATAGTTTGGGTTCCGGAAAACTTGTTTGATGAACATCATGCATAATTGTTCACTCCTTTCTCTAGCATAGTTCCCATTCAAAACATATTGAAGCAATTTCTGAAATGAACTTCAGATGCTAAAAAACTACTAGCTATTCAGAATTGATCAATTACATCGCACTGAATGGCTGCAATGAATGCAATTAGAAGCTCAATTCAAATCTTCAATAATTGCCATGCATACCTTGCTTCAAGAGCAGCATGAAACAGAACGGATTGCAGCCGGAATAAAGACACTGCTCCTGACGATGAATATGCTATCTCCAGGAATGTAAAATGCTCACAGCCGACATCTGTATGGAAAGTGTCAAATATCAGATTAATAAGTTTGTGGTGATTTTTGAGTCCCTATCTTACTGTCACAATCCAAAATTAACTTTTGGTTGAGCTCTTTGTGCAGTTGGGGGCATTAGAGATGGCATTTTCATAAATTGACCGCAGTGTTTTAGATTCAGGATGTCCTTTTATAATCTTGCTAACAAACTTTGCCTCTGTCATCTTTAACACCGTCAAAAAAGAAAGGCCTGGGTCATTGATGGATTTGATTTTCTGCCAAACGAGAAACCTCGGCCTCGTAGTCTTCTTCAAACTGACTAGCAACAAGCTGGGGTGCTTCACTACATAATTTGCAGGGAGCTCCATGTTATTAATTATGAAGTTCATCTTTTCACTGAGATTTTCCTTGGAGGAACAAAAGACTCGAGGGACAGCCCCAAATACTTGCCAGACTTCTTCAGCCGAGAGCCCGCAGAGTTTGAGATTCTCCATCTTGGCCTCTAAGGTTTCCATGCGGCTAAAAACCACCATACTTAAAACATGTTTGAACATTTTGCTTCCTTTGACAGCGCCCACCTTGTCAATGAGATCGACTTGGGCAGGCGTGAGAGAAGTGCGTGAGAGAACAGCCGGATGTAACCGTAAGAATCCGTATAGCTCCGTCCCACGGAAACCCCATCCCTCCCAGAAAGCGAGAGAGGGTTTCAGGGTCTTCTCCAGACTACTATCGAGAAGGTGTGGTACTCTGAGCATGGCTTTAACAAGTACACTCTGGGACTTCAATGCATTCTTTAGAAGCTCCATCTTGGGAAGAAGGTCGTCGTTGAGGCTGAGGGTCAAGATGTTTGGATTGATCGTCAAAAGCTTCGTCAAATTTTGACCCCGAAAGCCGAAATCTTCCAAAAGTTTGATCTTGGGTTCCAAATTTATTTCTGCACTTAAACAGATAACTGTGGGCCGAATTCTCATTATATTGGAAATTTGGACTTCAGAGAAGCCGCGTTTGTTCAACATATGAATAAACTGCTCGACGTTGTGGAGGGTTTGAAGCCTCTGCAAGCTGGGGGCAGATTTGAACATCTGTGTGATGTCGGCCACAGACATGTTAAACTTGGAGGCGGCAAAGCGTGAAAAGAGGCTCTCCGAATAGGCATTGGTATTGGCAAGGGTCGAGAAAACATTGCGAAAATGGAATGAGTGTATAGCAAATAGTTTGTGGTATAACATGGTGTTCACGGATGCTGCTACAACAGCAACAGAGTTGGTTAGGGATTTCAGCAAGAAATGTTGTACGCTGCAAGATCCAGTCGTTTGCGTTAAGCTATACTAATCTGGAACTAATAATATGTTAAAATTTATTATCTGATAAGCATTCTCTTAGTCAAGAGTACCAAATGAGATATATATAGATTGATGGTACTAAAAAGATTATTATGAAATATTTTTATTTCAAACAATATCATAAATAAGTAGTGTCATAAAGTGGTCAGTTCTTGTTTATCTATTATTACAATATATATATTTATCTCGTCAATAAATTATTTATAGAATATCAATTTAGAGACAAGCAAATAATATATTTAAACAGTCACAACAGAAAATAATTAAAAATATGTGGAGTAACAACAGTACTAAAACACATTAAGTTACAACAAATTATGTTTTTCACATGAGAACATAATAAAATGAAAGCAACAACAATGTTGTTCATGCGGAACAACAAGAAGAAGTCAACTATAGTAGCAAATTCCAGCCAACACACAATAATCTTGATTAATGGAATTCACAGCACAAAGCGCAAAACAAAGGTTATCCAAAGTAGCCATTCACTAGTCTCCAATATGAACAAATATGTTGTTTGTTTGCATTTAAGTTTTTGCCTCAAAATCTTTGAGTTGCTTCTAAAGAACATCTGATATCTTTTTGAAATCGGAATTAATCGGGACAGTAGAATGGAGAACATGGATCTACAGAGATAAATCAGTACATATAATAGTTGATTCGACTTGCAAGGAGTGAAAGGTGCGAGAGAGAGTCACCAAGCATCTGAATCTCCAAATGTGTTTAAGAGTGATGTGTCTGAAAGTTTGAGTCAGAATATTGTGAGATGAGGAGGCCAATCCTGAGGAATATTAAATTAGTACATATAATAGTTGATTTGACTTGCAAGGAGTGAAAGGTGCAAGAGAGAGTCGCCAAGCATCTGAATCTCCAAATGTGTTTAAGAGTGATGTGTCTGAAAGTCTGAGTTGGAATATTGTGAGATGAGGAGACCAAGAAGAACAGTCTCCAAGACCAATCCTGAGGAAAAAGCATTGCATTGAGAAGTTGGAGAGGAAAAAGTTCCAGATATTCTAAGCATGGGGGCAAAACCAAAAAGCATGTTATGGATGAGTCATACAACAATTTAAAGGTATGCTACATAATCATTTAGATCAACAATTTATTGTAAATTGAATGTATCATGGTTTTACTAGGTTTGTGAATATTATAGTTGTTAGGATTGACCTTGACTAAAAATAAATGTTTGTTAAATATTTATAAGCAAATGATTTTTTTCAATAACCTTTGTAATTTGATTGGTTGATTTTAAATAAAATTGTTTTAAAGTAGATTATAAGAAAAAAATGTTCCATAAATAAAATAACTTAAGATTGATATCTTAAACATATATATTTAAAATATTTATTATAAAAATAACTCCCCATTAGGTAAAATATAGTGCATGGCAAGTGAAGGAGTAGAGTGAAGGCGCAAAGGTGCAGACCAAAGAAATGAATGTGCAAATCACAGGTGCAAGTATGTGGAGAAAGACACAAAAGAGGAGAATCAAAGATGGGTGATGGAGATGGAAGATGTTATCCACGTGGAGCATATCAAGACCCAACCAGCCAACAAAAAATGAAGAAATCATAGTAGATATATGGAACCAGGAAAAAGAGAAAGGTTAGAAGATGGATTCAACTGGAATGGGAAGCCTAGGTATGAATTCCCCAAGCCTTTTCCACCTAGACATCATGGATTTTGGAACAGGCATGATGGAAATAGGAAGTTAGGTGGAGGTTTCAATAACAGTGGCAGAAGGAGAAGCCCTAGATGGGAGCTCAATCAAGCTTAGAACGTTCCTCGAACCACAATGGATATCTCTAGCAATGGGGTGGTGCTCGAGATGCAAGGAGTTTGCAAAATAATTCCAAAGGGACCCGTTGCAATAATGAGTGGGAAGAAGGGAGTAAGGTGAAAACAAGGAATGGTTATAAAAAGACAATGATGATTGGAACAAACAAATTACAGCCAACAATAGCCCATCTAGAACAGTAGGGTTTATTGGTCAAATGGTTTGGTAAGGACTTAAATTGGGATAGTCTAATAAAATGGTGATGAGGTCGTTGGGGGGAAGAGATGCAATTCAAGGCATCAACAAATGGTTATTTCATTGTGATATGCCCATCACAAGAAGTTAGGGAAGAAGTTGAAAATGGAATCTAGATTATGGATGGATGCAAATTTTATATTTGTAGGTGGGAGGTGGGTTTCGACCCCTACCAACACAACATGTCCAAATAATTTAGGACCAGTTCATGTTGTCCAATTTACCATTGGAGTTTTGGGAACCAAGCATCTTGGAAGACATTAGCAACCATCTGGGCAAATACATATGCATTGAGGAAAGGTTAAACCCAAATGGGATCAATAATTATGTTAGACTATGTGTAGAAAATAATCCCAATAGCTCACACTGGAGGGAGATTGAGCTCATTATAGACTAGAGCAATTGGTAGCACACCTAAATATTGGATTTGTGCCCCACCAACACCCCAGTCAAGTTGTTGGGATGGCAACAACCGACAAAATGTCCAACTACAGAAGATAAATGGAATCTGATGAACTATCCAAATAGGGGAAGTGCCTCCAACTCTTTTAAGGCCGATACAATGATGAATCCAACAAACTTGATTCCAGGGGATCAAATTGTAGAGCCAACTAGAATGGAAAAAGAAGAAGCACCAATAGGACAGAAGGATGGCTTTGTGGATCAAAGGAAGGAATTGGACATAAAATTATTAGAGGCCTTGGATTTGATTAGCAACAACATAAATGAAGATGATCTCAACTCCCTAATTGAGGTAGGATATGAACTAGCAAAACTTACAAAAGCAACCAAGAGTGGATCACTCAATTTAGATGCAGTTGGAATGGGTGAGGAGTAGGTAGAAGGTCCAAACCTAGAAGAGGTAGATCAAGATCCAAAAGGAGTCACTTTGAAATCAAGCAAGAGAATAAAGATCATGTCATCATATCAACTAGAGCTTGGAAGTGTGAATTTTTTAGAAGGTTGCGACTAAGACTTCCCTAGACTGTGGAGAGAGTACGAAAAGAGGAAAAATCCCTAATCAAGAGAAGCTCAAATGGGATGGTGAGGCCAATGGGCAACTAAAGATTAGTGAAATGTTGAAAGTAGGGAAGGGAGAAGACCTTCCTGAACTACAATGAAAATTATAACCTAGAATGTTAGGGGCTTAAACACCCCTAACAAAAAGTGCCTAATTAGGCACCAATTGGAATCTTACTAGGAAAACATATGTCTTCTTCAGGAAACTAGGTTATGTGAACAAGAAAAAGAGTGCTTTGGAAAAAGAATGAAGATGTGGAAAATGTTTGGGGTAAATGTTGAGGGCCCTTTAGGTGGACTCTTAACCATGTGGAGACCCCAAAATGTGATAGTTGAGGAGGTGGCTTCAAACAAGTACTCGATAGTGTAGACACATAAAATGTACCAATTGACATTGTGCATCTAATCTTGACCACTAACATTGTTTCATCCAGAATCACCCCTCGGTCTAATCATTTAATCAAATTTATCTATCTAATTAAATTCATCAATATTCCTCTCTTAATTAAATAAATCAGTTATCTAATTAAGTCACCTCTTCTCGATAATTAAATTAACCATCTTAATCTAATTATCCCCATTTAATTAAATAGTCAATTTTATTTAATTAAATCTTTAAAGTCTGTCTATTAAATTAAATAAATTAAAACTTTATTTAATTTAATCTAACATCATCCCTTTCAATTAAATAAATCAAAATATTTATTTAATTGGTCTCTTATCACATTCTTCTCATTATTTGATTTAAATAAATCCATAAATCTAAGTCAAATAGGTCACATCATCTAACCCCTTTCATTAAATTAATTAACATGGATTAATTTAATCTCCTATCATGTCCCATCCTCTAACTTTTCCCATTTGCACATGAAAATAGATTTAATTGATTTATTAAATCTCTATTTTTCTCAACAAAGCATCTTTTGGAATATTCCTCCAAGTTTGAATTCAAATTCCAAGTTGACATGTACATCCAACAAGGCATTAACTCCATCTTACATGTCCTTTGCCTTGAGCCAAGTGGCTTTCAATGCATTCTTTCTTCCCTCTTGCATGTCATTTCAACAAAATTCAAAATTCAAAAATAGGCATTTATTGGCACAATCCTCAAAACTTGCACATCCTCCATCCACTCATAGGTTGACAAGTGGCATCTTGCCATTGGTTGAATGTTAGTCCCACATTGCTCTATTTTGGACATTCATCCATCTTGGCATTCTATAAATAAAAGGCTCATCTCCTCATTTGATCATCCCCAAATTATGCAAAGTTACTATGCTCAAATATTTAGCCATTTCCATCCAATATCATTGAATCATAGCTAGGTTATGCAGGTTTTTCCATTGGAGCACTCATCAAGCATCAACAAAGTGGATCACTCATTAACATTCATCAACATTGCATCATAGGAATCGGGAAAGGGCCAATTTTCACATCAAATTGGCATCAATTCCCCCATGGGATCACGAGTTTGCTAGTTTAATTAGGATTCAATCTATTTTATTGTTGTTTTCATTGTATTTTTCATTGTTTTTTCCTAATTTGAACTTTGTGAATGGGTTTCATGGGGAATCCTTGTTCTTGCTTGCATTCTCTAATCTAATGTGTTCTTATTGTTTTGTAGGGATTAGGATTGGGGTTCACACAGATAGAACGTAAGGTAAGGAGTTTTGCTTCTAATTTGTGTTTTTTGTTTCTTAATGTTTAAGGCCCAATCACCTACATTCAAAAGAGAGAAACATGGAGAGAACTTGACATAATTTATAACAACCCTACATTTGAATTTTGTCTTCTTAGGGGGGATTTCAATGCTATCTTAAGGGAAATAGATAAGAATGGAGGAGTAGGAAGGAAAATGTTGATGAGTGTCACTACATTCCTCACCATTTAATTATAAATGCCAATCCAGGGCAGTGTCCATGACAATATGCAAGAGGGAGAAGAAATCATTTGCATGACATGTTTTTTCTACAAACGGAATTGAAAGGCAATGCATGAAAGAAATTGTTAGAATCAAATCTAATGTAAGAGCTTGTAAATGAAATGTTTGAATCAAATATATCCTAAAAAACTTGTAAAAGGAAATATTGGAAATGTAAAGAGTTGGAAATATAATTACTACTAAGAAATTAAACTACAAAACAACTACTGTTGCTAAAAACTAAACTCTATTATTTTATAAAACTCTTCCCCCATTTGATTCCTTGATTATAATGAATTTATAGAATTATTATCTTCAACTAATCTAAAAAATGAGCCTTAATTGTTGTGCAACAACTTGCTAAAAGATAGGAACATGTGTTAAGGGAAAAAAATAAGTTTTTCCTTCATCTTGTTGAGTCAATCTTCTTCAATCGTCCAAACAAATATGCTTATTTTGCAGCCCCTAAACAAGCTCCAAAAGACATTTTAATGCTAAAAAAGTCATGTATTTCCCTTGTGTATCATTAAGCTCATAAAACAACTCCTAGATGCTTGCAAAAAAGTTCAAACTGCCCAAAATTGTCTCCTAGATATGTTCCATTTGTTTGCACAACTCAACAACTTTTCTTAATGCTTGTAACTGCCCCCTACATGCTCTCAACTATTATCCCTTAACTGCTCAACCTCTTCATACTTAGTTCCAAAAATTTCAAAGTATAGAATCAAACGAATGAACAAATTTCAAAAAAATTGGAACATGGAAGCAAAGTTCTGGAGCATCAGACTGGTGAAGTTTTCTCTCAAACCACGAACTGGGTTTTTTGTGAAATCTAATGGTATTTTTTGCCTTCTTATCTTCGAATTTCTATCCAAAAATCTCAAGAACCCAAAGGGTAATTTTCAAGATATGATGAAATTTTTAACTACTAATAGATAAGACATTTTTTTGTCTCATCAAATGTCATCTCTAATAGACTTGGAGAATTTTGTAGAAATAAACATGTTGATAGAGATACAAATGAGAAACGGTTAATTCACTTGGACAAATAGACAAAAGGGATTCTGCAACATAGCTAAAAATTTGGACAGGTTTCTTTTCAAGAGAAATTTGAGTAGTTTTCCCTACAATTGGAGAGCAAAATCATGTCATCTTCGAGCTCTAACCATTTCCCTTTTATTATGAAAATAATTGGGGAAAGAAAACCTATGAGGTGCTCCTTCAAATTTGAGAACATCTGGTTTAGGGATCCACATTTTTTGGATCTCATAAGGCAGTTGTGGTCTCAGAGCAACCAAGGTGGTTCCAAAATGTTTAATGTAGTTACTAAATTGAAGGCGATCAAGAAAAATTTAAAGAGTTGGAATAGGGATTGCTTTAAAAACATTTTTGAATAAAAGAGGAAAATAGAGGAGGCATTGAAGGATTTGACTAAAAAGGTGGTCAACAATGGGATGAATAATACTAGCTTTGATCAAGAAAAAAATTGTTGAATAAAATGGGTGATATCCTGACGAAGAAGAGATCTTTTGGAGATAGAAATCTAGAGAGATATGGTTAAATGTTGGGGATAAGAATTCAAAATTTCTCCACAACTCTACCAAAATTTAGGAGGGAAATAAACAAGATAACAAACATTAAAACATTTGATGGCGGAACCTTGGCCAAGATGGAAGATGAAAGGCAACCACTGTGGCCTTCTTTCAAAATATTTTGAACAATTGAAGTGGATCTAAATTGAGTGAGCAACAACATTTCCTAAGATGCATCCCTAGCCTAGTAACTAGAGCCCAAAATGAAATATTGACCAACAAATTAATAGAAAAATAAATAAAAGATGCTCTTTCCAGCTACACCCAGACAGGGCCTCTGGCTTGGATGGGTTTCCAGCAAATTTTTTTAGAAATGTTAGGACATGGTAGACAAGGAATTGGTTGATGCTATTGAAGACTTTAGAAGCTCATGTAAGGTGCTTAAGGAAGTGAATAATACCTTCATAGCGTTAATACCTAAGAAGAAGAAGCCTAAAACTATAGAGGAGTATAGATTAATTGCGCTTTGCAACACAATTTACAAGATCCTAGCTAAAACAGTGGCAAATTGGGTGAAGAAGATTTATCGGATATAATTTTGAAAGAACAAACAAGATTTGTCCCTAACAGATCAATTTTGGATGGAGTCGTAATTGCCCAAGAAGCAATCCACTCTATTCAAAAGACAAAAAAATAATCAATGGTGATAAAGCTAGATATAAGGAAAGCCTATGATAGGGTGAATTGGAGATTTTTGTTCAAAGTTCTTGAAGCATTTGGATTTCACAAAGATTGGTTAAACTGGGTCTTTGATTGGATTACTTTCCCTCTAGGTACTCGAGTTTGATAAATAGCACACCAAAAGGTTTCTTCAGCGTTTCTCAGGGTTTAAGACAAGGGGATCCACTATCTCCCTTATTATTTGTAATTATGGTAGAGGCTCTTAGAAGATCAATATCCAAGGCAATGCAGGATGGGAGTGTGATTGGGACCCAGATAACAAGAGGTATGCCAATAATTACACGTCAGCAATTTGTTGATGATACCATGTTGTTTGGAACTGCTCAGGAAAGAGAGGCAAGAATTTTTAAAAACATTATGGACAAATACTCAATAGCATTGGGTCAAGAGATGAGCAAAAAAAAGTCTTAATTCTTCTTTTTCAACACAAATATAGGTAAATAAATTCAAATTTTAAGAATTTTGAAATTTAGAAGGAAAACTCACGTGTAAATATCTAGGACTGCCTTTAGCTAAGGGATTGTAGCTTGGGAAATTGTGGGATCCTCTAATAGAAAAGGTAAAAAATAAATTGGCATCCTGGAAGTGCAAGTGGCTCTTATAGGCTGGGAGACTTACTATGCTCAATTGGAAAATGAAGAAATTATTTTGGCAAGATAACTTTGAACAACATAAATATCCTTTAGTAAATAGGAAGAAGATTTACGAAAGGAAAGAAGCTTATGGAGCTAGATTAAAGAGATTTATTTTGAAAAATAAAGAATTAAGAGCAAAGCTTGTATGGAAAATGTATACAAACCAAGAACTCAAATGGGTAAAAATTCTAAGAGCGAAATATCTGGACGAAGGAGAAAATAGTATTTTTACATCTAGAACACTTCCAAGCGGTTCAAGGATATGAAAATTTATGAGAAATAGTAGGTGCTTGATACTAGATCATTTGACATGGTAAATCAAGGGTGGGAAATCAACATTATTCTGGGAGGATTCCTGGGGGCTACCAAAAATTGGTTGATAGAGATTATTTAGAACAAGCAAAGATTATCACAAAAAAGTCATGGGCTGACATGGTGAGAGATTACATGTCAATCCATGTGGTAAATGGATGTTATAAGTATCAACAGAAGATTCTAAGAACAATGGAAATGGATATCAAAACAGTGAAAGCTTATGAGGGGGTTGTGGGTAGTTGAACCGTTTGCATCAAACATGACCAAGATAAACTAAGATGGAATGCTTCACCAACAAGGAACTACAATATGAAGGATGGTTATAAGATGTTGGTTGGAAATAGTGAAGCATAATCTAGGTTATCCAATTTAATCTATGCTA
The DNA here is from genome assembly GCA_007258455.2 of Sequoia sempervirens. Taxonomy (NCBI): domain Eukaryota; kingdom Viridiplantae; phylum Streptophyta; class Pinopsida; order Cupressales; family Cupressaceae; genus Sequoia; species Sequoia sempervirens. The sequence goes on from VDFB02000001.1 coordinate 13,864,516, forward strand.
GAATAAAGACTGCCTTCCGAAGGTAGGGATGTTCACATGGGCAGTGGCTCAAGGGAGAGTACTCACAACTGATAGTTTCGTGAGAATGGGCTACAATGTTTTTCACTTGAGATGTATTTTATGTAAACAAGATGAAGAAATACGGGATCGCCTTTTTTTAAATTTCCCATTCACACAAAGTTGTTGGCAATGGAATTGTGACAAGCTTCATTGGAAAATTGCACTCCCAAACAACATATTGAGCATGCTATGTGGTTGGCCAATCCTATACAAAAATAAATTTTCAAGAGTTTGTGGACTACAAGCCCTTCACTTCTAATTTGGGAGATCTAGAAGGAAAGAAATAAACGCATCTTCCAAGATAAATAAATGGAAAAGCAATAACTGCTAAATAAGATTGAGGAAAACATCATGGAAGTATTCAATTCTAGAGTTGGGGATCTATGTTACAAAAGAAAAAAATCATAGAGTGTGATGAAATAATGAGGAGAAATTGGCACAGCTTGAAAATCCCACCATATGTTGGGGATGGTGGTTCCAAGACTCAAGAAGATAGGAAGAAAGTGAAATGGAAGCCTCTAGATGTTGGATGGTATAAGGTTAATTTCGATGGAGCCTCTAGGGAAAATCTTGGAACTTCAGGGGTTGGTTGCATCATTAGAGATTGGAATGGGAAGACATTAGGAAAATTGGCAAAGCCACTCCTCGTCGGGACTAACAATGTTGTTGAGATGCAAGCTTTGATTCTTGGTCTTAATCTTTTCTTAGATTTAAAAGTAAAAAAAGTAGTGATTGAAGGCGATTCATCTTTGATCATCAATGCCTTAAGGTCAAGACAGATGTTGAACTAGAAATTAGGAGCTATGTTAGACACTGCGTTAAAGCTCTTGGAAGGATTCAAATACATTATGTTGAATCATACATTAAGGGAAGGAAATGTAGAAGTGGATTGGCTCTCCAATTTGAGAGTAGATGGCATATCAATCAAATAAATTGTTCATTAGATTATATTTTGGAGTTGATAGGGAAAGTGGGTGTATTCAGATACTTAGTGAATGTGTAAACAGTAACAAATCAAGTCAATAACATCAAAGTTTTGTGGGAGGTTGGGCGGGTGACTTTCCACACTTAATGTTGTGGAAAGTCAGTTTTAGAACTTTGGTATAACATTTAAAACCTTTTAGTAGTATGGATTCAAATTGGGAAAATCGAAGACATCTATACTTTGAAAATCACTCGCAACTTAAGTATTGGTTTTGATCATTGGACATAAGTGCAACTGAGATCAAACGTATCTCAATAGAGGCATTGGATGTGTGCTTTCTACAAAGTTGTGGAAAGCAATGCTTGGTGGTTTTACGACCACACTATACAAATCAATAGAGGGAGCATGAGGGCTGGTGGGCATTGTTTGACTAACGGGTGGTAGGGAGACAAAGACAATTAACTCCATGCTAAAGCTCAATAATTCAAGTATGTAACTAGCACAAGAAAATTTTAAATTAGAGTTGATGGGAGTGTAAGTTAAAAATTTTATCATGACGGGGCATGTTTGAGTTGGAAAAAGCCTGGAGGCAATAGTTTAACACGTGGAGGCCACATCAAGATCGCCACATCATTGGATGATGATGATGGTCATGGTGACTTGATTATAACACTTTGGCACCACTATATCATTAGCCTTTTCAAATTAATATATGACATTGTAATTCAAGTTTGGTGATAGGTGAAATATCTGCTCGAAGATTGGCTTGTCATGTCACATGTATATGGCTATCACAATTTGGGTCTCCCAAGGTCGAGCTAGAGGAATAATAATACAAACAAGTTGGCAATTTGCTCGACTCACAAAAATATGCACTGGTTAATTATTAAGGGAAATGATTTAGTCATTTCACATGGCAATAAGTCTCATCGTGAGGGCATGGATTGTAGGCTTGAAGGGGTCTAAAACTACAAAATATAGCAATAGAATTCAATTATCGTCGAGGAAGCTAATGGCTAAATGTTCAAAGTTCATAGTAAGAATATTTGTAAAAACCATAACTTGCATTGGCACAGACACTTCAATAAGGTTGGAGAGCGAGATGAGACAAATGGAATTCCCTGGGGTGGTTGCAGATTAGAGGATCAAATGTATCCTCATCACTGATGACTTTCTTACCCTAGTTGTGGTGAAGATAATTCTAGGGAAAGGATTTCTAGAGGAGGGAGAATCGTACTGAGTTGACACTAATATTGTGTCTAGATTCTTGGCATTGCTACTGGATATGAGAATGGAAAAGGTAGAAGCGGAGAAAATGGTGAGAAGGGTTTTCAAAGAAGATTTGTTGGGGGGCTTAAGGGAGACTCTATATGCGGCTACTCTAGGGGATGGCATTCCTCGACTGAGAGACTTGGCCCTACTTCATGTCCCAAGGGAGGTGGTAAAATATCACCCCTTTTTGCTAGATCTTGAAGGCATGAATCTCATAGAGCATAGGAAAAATGTAATTGTTGGGGTCAACTACTTGAAGAAGGTGTCACAAATCACTCCAATTCAAGACTTTAATTGGGTTCCAAAATTCAGGTCTTTTGCTAAAGAGCATGGTTTCCTCTAAAAGGATTAGCAACAATGGGTAATTTACTTTATATTGTAATCTTTTATGCATAGTTTGTGGTGGTCAAGTAGTTCTAAGCTTGGTAGGGTTTCTTCTAGTATACAATGAATAGCATGATGTGATAAGGTATTGGCCAACAGGGCCATTTTACATCTTACTATCAAATCTTGTAAGAATTGTATGGTCGAGTTTAGGGTGTTGGTTGGGTTTGGTTCACAGGCTGGTAGTTTCTGCATTTTGATAATCTGCAAGGCAGAAGACAATGTAATATTTTTTGAAAATCAATATAATCTCATCCTTATGAATAAAAATAACCCATTAAATAAAAATAACTTTTTAAAGTAAAATAATTATTAATATAGAAATTTTAAATACATCTAATTTTAGATTCTTTAAAAATAAATATGCATTTTACATTATTATTACACAATCTCTTAATCTAATTATTATATTAGATTTCTTTTAATTTAACCTTCAAATCTTACCAAATGCAAAGTAACAAAGAGATTTTTTTTTTTTTTTATTAACAATTTATTTACAATATTCTAAGGTTTTAAAAATTATTATTATGATGTGAAAATAATATTATGATAAAACACAGGTTCAAACTTCGCGGGTTGCTCTCTACTACACCAACAATGGAGTTTGCTTACTCTTGTGTTAAGGGGAGGCCCCTTGGTGAAGTGGTGGGGCTTCTCGTTGTAGTGCCAACAACCAAGGCCCAAGCCTTAATATATTTTTTAAAAGGGGTGACCCTTTGGTGAAATGGTGGGACTTCTTTCCTATAGAGCCAACAACCAAGGTTCAAACCTCATGGGGTCACTCTCTACCACATCAAAAATGGAGTTTTCTTACCTTGGTATTAAGGGGAGGCTCCTTGGTGAACTAGTGGGGCTTCTTGCCTGTAGTGCCAACAACCAAGGCCCAAACCTTAATATCTTTTTTTAAAATATATTGGAGGGATGGTGCGAGTGGAATCAAAGCATGAACAAAAAATTGTAGATCAAGTGGTTGAGGGGTTCACGCATGACAAGCAAGTTTTAGAAAACGAGTCAAGAGACATGGAACTAGGTGAAAGTATCAATCAGGTGAACTGGGATCAAGATGCAGAAGTTGAAATTTCCTTGAATCAATTACTAAATCATGTGAACAACAAACCTTGGTGATAGCGAAGCGAATGGCAGAATCCAAATCAAGGGAAAAATACAAATGATTGGCATGACAATCAGGGGTGGCAAAGACACAACAAAAATGGGAATCAGGGGAATTAGAACAAAAGGAGATTTAATCCAAATAAAGGAAATCACTCTAAAAACCAAAATCCTAGATCCATGTGAGAAACCATGTAACAGGTCCTTGGAATGAGGTGAGCCACAAAATATATGACCATCGCATAAGGGCCATAAAAGTGAAACAAGGTTTGGAGGAAAACCAAACAATGACCATTGAAGAACAATGGTACTAAGCTCAAACAAGCTTCAAGAGGAGAAGGATCGACTTGAATGTCTGGTGATCTTGGTTAGATGGTATGGTGTGAAACTCAATTAGGGTAGTTTGATTAGATGGTGCTGTAAAAAATGGGGGGATGACATATTTTAAAGCCTTAGCATAGGGTTATTTTGTGCTGATTTGCCCTTCAGATTTCATCAAGGAAGAGATCAGAAAAGGAATTTGGCTTATGGATGGTTGTGGGTTTTACATTTTTCGTTGGATGATTGGATTTGACCCTTATTGCCATAGAATGGGAAAGATCCAGGACTACTATAAATTGCCAAATCTTCCCCTTGAATTATGGGCGCCTGGAATCCTAGAAGACATTGGAAATCAATTGGGAAAGTTTGTGTGTGGAAGAATGGTTAGACACAAATGGCATATGTACCTATGTGAGAATCTATGTTGAGTGCAACCCGAATAGTCAACATTGGAGGAAATTTAAATTTCCATAGACTAGGGCAATTGGTTGCAAACATTGATGCTAGACCCGAGCCCTAAGAATACCTTGATCAAAACACTGGGATGGCACCAACATTTGTGCATTGAAAACATGGGGCCTTCTCCACATGGCTCGATGAATGGCGTGGAAAGTTCATTTGAAGAGGAATCAATTAAAATATGCCCCAAGAAAATAAGGTGAAAGTAAGGGAGGAGCATGCAGATTATGAAAGATTCGAAGAGCCAAATACAAAGCAAGGGAATTTGATGGATCATAAATGGGAGATAGAATAGAAAGTAGTGGAAGCAATCGACTTCCTGGGAAACAAGGTCAAAGAGGAGGATCTCAATTCCCTCATAGAAGTAGGTAATGAACTATTTGAATTGGAAAGTGTTGTCAAGAGTGTAACAATCAACATTGGTGAGGATGATGTGTTTGAGGATTGGATCAATGGCCCTTCTCTAGAAAATGATGAAATTATTGAATTGAATGTAGTGGTGGCTCAAAAATCATGCAAAAGACAATGGGTTGTAGAACCAAAATAGGGAGAGCTTGGTGTTAGCTCTCAAAAACGCAGGCGGAAAGCCTCAAGAGGCTGCCAATCTCTTGATATGTTTCAAGGTAACAGACAAGGTCAAGAGAACTCAACCTTCTACTCTTCAGGTGCTGCCAGACCTAAGTGAGTGTTCCTTTTTGAATGATGCAGACTTAACTTGTGATTATCCTTCTGAAATGCTTTGTCCACAATGGCAGATGACAATGAACAAATGAAGTCAAACTTGATAGCAATCTTCTGATAAAAATGCTTAATTAACAGATGTAAAGAGATTAAGTGAATTCAAAAATGATGAAATGTAGAGGCCAGTGCCTTGTTGGGTATGCAAAGTCAAATGAAACAGAAGTGAGCAACTTATTCTGGCAGAAAATCAAATTGTAGGCATATTATTTGTTCATAACTTGTATAAACAATGTAGGATTATGATTACTAAGCTCTACTTTAAGAATCCAGATGAATCTCCCTGATTACTGTGATCAACGAAAAGGATTTAATCTCTACTTGAGAGAACCAATTGATTAATCACACAAATACATCAAATGTGCATTGACAAACTAAACATAAACTTGTTATGTCAATTTAAAAAACCAAAAAGAATCAAATTGGAGACAGCTTCAGCAATACTTTTCAATAAGTTCAAAATACAATTGACACCAGAAATAACTGGCCACACCAGCTGAATTTCATTGGAATCGCCATTTGAAAACATGCACATAGTCTCTGATAAGAGAAAGCTATTCTAATGTAGCCATTCCTAATCTACTGCTTCTAATCTACAATCTCATCCTCTCATTACATTCGAGAGTGCCATATTTATACACCAGCAAGAGAAAAAACATATTGCATCGAAATCATGTCGGCCACCGACAGTATTGAGAAACCTTCATATGTCGGCCCACAACACTCAAGTCTTTGTTAATCATCCACTGAGGCAATCATCAAAACATCACTGGAGGTATGTCGAAGGCAACTATATCTTTGATCTTCCCCAGTTCTCTGTGTTTTGTGTTATTCGCTTTCGCCGTGACCAACTGTTCGCTACGCCGAAGCCAAGAAGTAGCCTCATGTCTCCATTTTGTTTCACCAAGACCTTCTTCCATTGATGAGATATCACAACGAAAACCTTTTTTCATACCAAGAGCACACATGTGTTATATTTATTTCAGTTGCATAGACACAAGAAAATGTCTTATCGAAATGAACCCCTTGTTTTGTTTACTATCGCTATGAGACTTAGATATCGGTGAGACCTCACATAGAATACTTCGAGTCATACTGAAAGCCCTCGTGATGACTTATGTTCGCCAAGACAACATTATTTTCATACCGACAAAGCTCCAGTGATCAAGCATATCGCTGTAACTTATCGCTCTCAGGGAGACATTATGCAGATCATTCTTTGTTTCACTGAAAAGTCCACACGACCAAAACCTGTTGCCATGACTTATGATTTCTCCTGTCGAGAAGCATCTTCCACATGTATGTCACTATAACACTATGATATCGGGAAGACCTCTTGTATAGCACACTATGTCTTCTCGAAAGTCTTCGTCACACATTCTGGTCGCCATGACATATCACCATCAAGGAGAACTTGCAGAGAACTCTTTGTTTTACCGAAAGTCACCCCGAGATCATTCATGTTCGCCAAGACAACACCCATCATATATCGACAAAATCACCCCTTGTATATTATCGGTGAGACCCACTTGCATCGCCAGGACCAACACCGAAGCAAACATCTCTCGCCAATGAGCCCATTGATAGAAGCCACCATGCGTAAAGTTGGTAAGACCGAAGGTCTCTCGTTGAGACCTCATCCCGATAGCCAAACTCATACCGATGTGTTCCATTAATCGCCAGTCGGTGTGACAAAATGACATCGCCAAGATCATCTGCCGATAACATAGACTCTGGCCAAAGTGGACACCCGTGCAAAGTCGGTAAGACAAACTGAACTCGCCATGACATTGCAACGAAAAAAATAACTCACACCGATGAACCCATACACCTAGTGAGGGAAACATGTTGAAATCGGTAAGACGCAACCTTGATAGCCAAGACATATGTCAATAGAAGCCTCCACGATCGCCAAAACAATACAAAAGTCCTGCCGACATATCTGCAGTAAACAAATGTCAACATAGAAGCAACATGGGTCGGGGAGACAATGGGAGACCTATGCCGACATAGACAACAATGTGGAAAACACATAGATAGATGATTTAGGGGACAAATATGAGCCAAAATATGAGCAAACAAATCATGAAATGAAGGAAATATGCATAAGGAAAGACTCATATGGAGACTTAGGGGACATGAAAAATATGCAAAAATCATTAGATTTTAATAGTTCCAACACTTGGTAAATTGGGAATTGGTCAGAAGGATACATTAAAATCCTCTTTTGATTACGGAAAATGCAGGAACTAGGGAAGAATCCCAAATAAGGAAAAGCTCAAATGGGATGGTGAAGCAAATGGACAATTGAAGATAAGTGAGATGCTAACAGTAGGGAAGGGTGAAGCCCTACCTAAACAACCATGAAAATATAAACTTGGAATGTTAGGGGCTTAAACACCCCTAACAAGCAATGGCTAATTAGGCATAAGTTGGAATCTTTTCAGGTAGATATATGTATACTTTAGGAGACCAAATTAGGGGAGCAAGAAAAGGAAAGTTTTGGTTGGAAAATGAAATTTTGGCAATTGATTGGGGTAAATGATGATGGGCCCTCATGAGGGCTTATGATCCTTTAGAGACCTCAACATTTCTTAATTGAGGAAGTGTTGACAAGAAAATATTGGATCGCATGTAAGGTAAGAAGTTTAGCTTCAAACCTCTCCTTTTTACTAGTAAATGTGTATGGGTTGAACTCATGTATTCAAAAATGACAAGTATGGTGAGAATTAGACACCATGTGCATTAACCCTGCATTTGAATTTAGTTTTCTCAGGGGAGACTTTAATGCAATCTTGAAGGCCTCAAATAAGAGGGGTGGTGTGAGCAGGAAAATGCAATTGTAGACAGACTTTGAGAGCTTTGTAGAGAGGAATATACTATTTGAGATTCAAATGGGGAATGGGCAATACACCTGGTTGAACAAGTGGCTGGTTTTAACAATATTGCTAAGAAACTTGACAGGTATTTAATAAAAGGTGATTTAAGTACATTCCCCTTTTCCGTGGAATGTAAGATTTTTCCTAGGGTTGGTTTGGATAATTTTCCAGTTGGCTTGGAAATTGTTGGTGAAAGGGGGTCAGGTAGATGCCCCTTCAAATTTGAAAACATCTAGTTTATAGATCCAAACTTCATGCAACTAATCAAACAATGGTGGTTGGACTGTAACCCAAGGGGTACAAAAATGTTTAATATTGTTGCCAAGTTGAATATGGTTAAGAAAAATCTAAAAAAATGGAACAAAGAGTGCTTCAAGAATATCTTCAAAGAAAAAAGGATAGAGGACACTCTAAGAGAGCTTTCAGAGGTCATTGAATCTGGGATGGATCTATAGAGTTTCCAGGAAGAAAAGGAACTTTTATGGAAGCTAAATGATCTCTTAGCTAAAGAAGAGATCTTTTGGCGACAAAAATATAGGGAGTTGTGGTTGAATGTAGGAGACAAAAATATGAAGTTTTTTCATAATTCCACCAACATGCATAGGGAATGTAAAAGGATAATGAGTATTAGAAAGGTCGATGGAAAAACTCTTGACAAAACCAAGGAAGTGAAATCTACCATGGTGGATTATTTTTATAATCTTCTGAATGATTGGTCTAGCTCTAACCTTGGGGTACAAAGGGATCTTATTGATTGTATTCTAAGATGTGTAAATGATTCTCAAAATGATATGTTAAATAGTGGGATCTCTGAGCATGAAGTAAGAGATGCTTTGTTTTAGCTTCATCCAGACAAATCTCCTACTCTGCATGGCTTTCCTATAGCCTTCTTCCAGCATTGTTGGAATATCATTGGCCTGGAGGTGACAAAAGAAATTGAAGATTCTAGGAGCTCGGGAAGGGTGCTTAAAGAGATGAATAACACATTCATTGCTCTAATTCCCAAAAAAGAGAAACTAGAGTCACTGGAGGAATACACACCCATTGCTCTGTGAAACATGTTATATAAGATCTTGGCCAAAGTAGTGGTGAATAGGATCAAGAAGATTCTTCCAAACATCATATCAGAGGAGAAAACAACTTTATGCCTGGAAGATCAATTTTAGATGGAATCATCATACCCCAAGAAGTGATTCATTTGATATAGAAGACCAATAATCAAGCAATGTTAATCAAACTCAATAGCAAGAAAGCATACTATAGGGTAAACTGGAGATTTATTTTCAAATTTTTGGAAGCATTTGGATTCAACAAAGGCTAGTTGGACTAGGTTTTTTATTGGATTTCGTGCCCCAAATATTTGGTGTTAATAAATGGCTCCCCAGAAGGATTTTCAATGCTTCTTGGGGGTTGCATCAGGGGAACCTTCTCTCCCCCTTCTTGTTCATTATAATGGTGGAAGCTCTAGGAAAATTGATCACCATTGCTTGGCGTAGTGGGAAGGTGGTTGGATTACAGGTCACTAGTAATCTTCCCAAAGTCACACATCAAAAATTCGTTGATGACACAATGATGTTTGGCATGGAACATGAAAGGGAGGCTAGGAGGTTCAAAGAATTGTTGGATAAATAATCCTCAACATCAAGGTAGGACTTTAGCCTGGAGAAATCTAAAGTTTTTTTCTTCAATACAATAGTACAAAAGGAGCAGCAAATCTTGAGAATCTTGAAGTTTGGGAAGGGAAAGATCCCTTGCAAATATTTGGGCATCCCTCTTGCCAAAGGGGTGCAACCAAGAAATATCTAGGACTCACTTATTGAGAAGGTAAGAAGAAGAATGGCCTCTTGGAAAAGTAAATGGCTATCATGGGCTAGTCAGCTAACAATGCTGAAATTGGTGATCACTGCACTTCCAACCTATATGATCTCTTACCTCCCTTTAGCTATTAGTGTAAGCAAGGTCCTCAATCAAAAAATGAAGATAATTAACATAAATACCCCTTGATAAAATGGAAGAAGGTATGTGAATGTCATGAGGTTGACAGGGCAGGTTTGAAAAATATTCTTCAGAATAAGGTGCTCGAAGCAAAACTCATATGGGAAATGCATACAAATCCTGATTTTAAATGGTAAAAAATTCTAAGGGAAAAGTATTTGGATGGGGAAACAAATAGCATTTCCACAACAAAGTCCCTCCCTAATGGGTTGGGGATTTGGAATTTCATGCGCAATTGTAGAGATCTAATTAAAAACTTCCTAATGTGGGAAATTAAGGATGTGTGTTCTGCTTTCTTTTGGGAACACTCATGGGAAGAAAAACCAAAATTGGCTGACAAGGTTGAATTGGAAAACATCAAAGCAGTGACAAAGCTAGCATGTGGGGATAAGGTAAGCGACTACTTGAAAATTGCTTCTCTGCATGGAAATTCAAAGTTTTAATGGAAGTGTCTCAGGGGCCTTGGTGTGGATGCTAGAGAAGTTGCTATCTATGAAGAAGTTATGAAACATAAGGAAGTTTGTATAAGACAAGGGCAAGATGTACTTCATTGGAATGCATCTCCAAATAGGAATTATAATGCAAAGGCTAGTTGCTTAGTGTTATCGAATAGTGGCTTTGGAGATGCCTCTCTTCCCACATCCTCTGTTGGAATAAGGATTTCCTTCCAAAGGTAGGTGTGTTTACTTGGGTGGTGGGGCAGGGGAGAGTTTTGACGATAGACAAGTTCACCAAGATGGGTTTTAACAGTCCCTCCAAGTGCAACTTATGCAAGCAAGATGAGGAAAGTGGCAATCACCTCTTCTTAAACAGCCCCTACACCCAATATTGTTGGCAATGGTTAAGAGCTAAGCTCCATTGGAAATCAACTATTCCCAATGATTTATTAGGAGTATTAAACAATTGGCCATCACTCTACAGGAAATCACTTGATAGCAATCTATGGATTGTGAGCCCTTCGTTACTAATATGGGAGATTTGGAAAGAACACAACAGGCGTATATTCCAAGAAAAGTAACTATCAATATAGGCATTGCAAAACAAGCTTGAGGAATGCATGGTGGAATTAGTTAATTCTAGGGTCAAAGCAAGTGCATCTAGCAAGGCCTCTTTCACAAAATGGGACATGAAGATGCACATCTAAGTTGGTTTGGGTTGAACATTTCTCCACAAATTGGAGCTGGTGGGGTCAATACATAGGAAGAAAGGAGCAAGGTTTATTGGATCCCATCATATGTTGGGTGGCATAAACTCAATTTTGAGGGGGCCTCAAGAGGCAACCTAAGGGTGTTGGGGGCGAGTTGTCTGGTTAGAGATTGGAATAACAAGGTGTTGGGGAAGGTGGTAGAACCTCTCCCCAAGGGGACAAATAATGTTGTAGAGCTTCAAGTGATGATTCTTGGGATAAATTTGTTTAAGGAATTAAAGGTCAGAAAATTGATTGTGGAAGGCGACTCTATGTTAATAATCAACGCATTAAGGACTCAAAAGTTGGCGAATTGGAAATTGAATGCCAAACTAGAAATGACATTTGGGTTTTTGGATAGCTTTGAATTGTCAATAGTGACTCACATTCTAAGGGAGGGCAACTCTGAAGTGGACACACTTTCCAATCTAGGTGTGGACGGTGTTTCAGTAAAAGAAATTGTTGCATGATAGACTTGTGGGCGGTAGGGTGGGCATCTTTCCACATAAATTTTTGGAAATACTAGAGAGATCAATTGGCATGAAACTCAAAGATTGGCTCAGGTGGGAGGAAGGATGGGCATATTTTCATATAGACTATGGAAAGTCCATTTTATTTGGGTTGTATTTGTCCAGAAGTGCTTGACGTGTAAGCCTCATTTTTGAGGTTGGGTGAATGGGATGACACACATGTCGTTTTATTTTCCCATGCCACTTCTCATCAAAACTCATAATGAATGTGATTGGTTGTATCTACGACCGATTGATATGAATACAATTGTCTTTTTGGTGGCGCCATACTCCACCTCACTACGTATGCTATCATTCAGATGGTGATAGTTCAGGATCTACTTGGTGGTTTATGGGATGGCACACACACTTATGTACAAAGTAATAAGTATGAAGAGATTAAGCATATCTTGTATTATTAATAATTGAAGGTGGCATTGTTGCAAGGCATCAACTTATTCTCATTGTCTTTGGTTTCTAGTGGTAGCTAATGGTAGAGAGGTTAAAATTTGTTGTTCGTATGTCCGTGAAATCGATCCTATGTCTGGGTGAAAACACTCCTATACATTTGGATTGCAAGGTTCGATAGCTTGCATTTCATGCGATCATTGATTAGCGATTAAAATGCATTATGCTCAACATAGATTAGCTCATAGTGGTTGTAGTTAAGATGGTGTTAGGGAAAGAGCATCTAGTGAATCATGAGACCTTTTGTGTCAACACTCACATTGTATCTCATTCTTGGCTTCCCTACTTGATATCTGCATGGCTAAGGTTGAGGCGAAGGCACTGGTATACAAAAAATTCAAGAAGGAGCTTTTGGGAGGGTTGGATGAGGCTCTATATGTGGCTATTCTTGGCTCAAGCACCCCACGTCTGAATGACTTGGCTTCGATGAAAGTCTTGGGTGAGGTTATCAAATATTACCCTTTGTTGTTGGATTCAAAGGGCATGGCTCTAGTTAGGCACCGACAATTGGTGGCCTATGTGGAAAACTATTTGAAGAAGGCATTATAGCTTGAGCCCATGATTGATTTTGATTGGGTCTCAAAGTTTGATGCTTTCGCCAAAGCAAATGGTTTCTTGTAAACCCTATAGTTTGTGTTTTGGTCGGTTTAGGGTTGCAATGTTAAAATCAATATCATAGCATTTGGTTTGGCAAATGTCTTGGCCTTTTCGTTAGCTTGAAGTTAGTATGGGTTTTTTGTTTGGTTCAACATACGGTCTGGTCTTCAATGTTAATATGAATGTCAATGATGGTGCAATTTGGTTTGACTTTATACTCTGTTAGCTACTATAGGGTTTTGGGGTGGTCTGCAATTTTGTATTTTGCTTTGGTGGTGGATTTTGATGGTTCTTACAATGCATACGTTTTGTAAATTCCTTTTAAATTAATACAAACTACTCTTATGTATCAAAAAAATTATGATAAAATACTAGTAAAAAATAATTATTTATTAATAAATAATAAAAAATAATTCTTGTTAATAACTATTTAGATATAGATTTATGTAAAAAATTTAAAAGTTAATTAGAAATATTAGTATTTTTTTAATATTTGTATTACAATATTATAAAAATAAATTAATATGTAAGTATTATATTATGTTTGTAAGAAATTAAAAGAAAAATCTATATTATTTAAGTGTGCATATCCTATTTGTAAAGTATGGTTTCTTTATGATTATTTTTTGTCCTTGATTTAGGGATCATGTGCACTAGAATCGCTATTTTTTATTGAAATTTTACTATTTTTTTATAAGGAATAAAATTTAAGTAATAAGAATTAAATTATATTTCTAATACGGTAAACTATCATTTTATTATAATAATTTAAAAATTATTATAAAATGATTATTATTATAATTATAAAATATTGACTGAATTGTAAAAAAATATTGGTAAACTTAAAAAATATGAGAAGAATATTAATATAATTTTAATATTTAATTAGAAGAAATTTTGAATGACAAAATAATATAAAGTTAAGAAAAAGTATAAATTAGATTCATTTTGGTATGGTGCAAGACAAAAAAAAAGCCAGAACAATTGGAACACGAAGTCGAAGATAGGAAGTGAACAACACAAGGAAAACAAACATTGGGCGATGCTTAGGTGGTGTATATAAACACATCTATGGATAAGGATGCAGAAGATTTGGAGCAAATGGCTATGATTGGGAGAATTTTAGGGTGTAATTAGAGGTTGGACACAATGAGGGAATGCATAGACAAAGTTTGGATGGATGCTGCCAAGATCATCTTCCTACCAAAGAATTTATGTGTTGTGGATTTTGATAATGTAGAAGCCAAAGATTGTATCATGAGTGATGGACCTTGGAAGATAGGAGCAAATTATATCTACACATGAAAATGGGTACCAAACTTCAACCCAAGGGAGAAGAAGCTAAAGAGGTATTTATCAAAGAATATAAATTAGGATGGGGAGGATGGTAGGTGCATGGAGGATCAACAAGGTGACGCTATGTCAATAAAACCTCATGACTATTTTTGACCAACCCATGGTGGATAAGGAAGGAATGAGGCATGAAAATGTAGTGTGTAAACGACATGAAAGCTTCATGGAAGGAAGCGATGTAGGAAAAGGAATAATTCTAGAAGACACTCCCAAAAAGAGGATGGCAGATGAAGGTCTGGCGAGCCCATAAAGGTCGAAGGACTTGGAACATAATTCAAGGGTTGGGAGTGTGTGGGAACGATGGGACAAGAGAGAAAGGTAGTGTATGGTATAAGATAAATCAAGCACGGTTGGAACAAGAGGAGGAGGCAAATGAGGAAGAATGACTATCATAGAAAGAAATCTTACAATTGGACAAAATTGAGATTATAGATCAAAGATGTATAATAAAATTTTCCAAAGTGGTGATGGACAAGGTAGCCAAGAAAGAAAACAAGAGGGGTAAGAAAACTAACAAACAAAAGAGGGAAGAAACTATAACTGAAAAAGGGCTAGCAAGCATTAAGGAATATATGCTGAGATCCAAGTGAGGAAAAACTTCCCTTGGAGAGCAATGAAGATTATATGGAATATTAGGCCGCTTAAATGCTTTTAACAAGTGACACATGGCCAAGCATTAGTTAGAAAATTTATTGGTCAATATTGTGCTACTTCAGGGAACCAAGTTGAGCTAAAGGACAAAGGATAAAGTTGAGCTAAAGGAGATTGAAAATAACCATAGTTGGATGTTGTATGAGGTATGCAAACTAAACTCAGATATGAAGTTTCATTTTTCAATATTTATGGACTAGTTAAAAATAGAGGAATAAAAAAACCTATGCGATTGCCTAACATTAAAAGTCACCAAACACTAATGTCATAGGCTATGGCGATACCCACCATTAGATGCAGTAAATATTTTGCTTTGGCATGCAAAAATCTATAATATAGTCTCAAGCTACTCCTTGCCATTTTGATAGCTTTTTGATAAACCTTTTATTCATGGTGATAATTTATGTTAATTATCAGTCATATGTATACAAATGATACAAATTTTGTAATATTTGTCAAAATCATTGGTAGACTATTTTTTCAGCTAATATATTGCAAATGAAGAAATCTAAAGCTACTTGTAAACAGAGACATAATGTAAACCATATTTTATTATATAATATTTATACAAGTCACATGCCTTTTACCCCAAAAACAAGTCACCGAACACCAAGACAAGATAATAATATTGGGTAGAGACTTCAACACTATACTTAAACTAGGAGAAAAAAGTGGTGGCTTGAGAATGAAAAATAGAGTAATGAAGGACTCCAAGAACTTTTTGGATTGGGTCAACTTGTGCGATGTGCATCAAGGATAACTTTAAGAACCCCCCCTTGAAAAAGGTGTAAAAACCTACCAAATCTTGTATTATTCCCTAAAAAATATTGATTTTATTGGCTTTTTTTTCTTTTTTCAAGAAAAAATATAAATTCAATTGACAAATCTTTTGTTACAATCACTAGAAGTTTGTAGAAATATTGGAAAATTATAATTTTATTGAAACCAATAAAATGTTTTCATTGGTGATTGAAACCTGTTTTCAAACCAATAAAATATTTTCTTTGGCAAATTTAAACCTGTTTTCAAATCAATAAAATATTTTCATTGGTGAATTAAACTTGTTTTCAAACTAATAAAATATTTTCATCAATGAATTAAACCTGCTTTCAAACCAATAAAATATTTTCATTGGTGAATTAAACCTATTTTCAAACCAATAAAATATTTTCATTGGTGAATTAAACTTGTTTTCAAACAAATAAAATATTTTCATCAACAAATTAAACCTGTTTTCAAACCAATGAAATATTTATGTTGGCAAATTAAACCTATACTTAAATCAATAAAATATTTTCATTGGCAAATTAATCTTATATCCAAAAAAATGAAAAAAATTGTTGGCAAATTAAACTTGTATTCAAACTAATGAAATATTTTGTGGCGAATTAAATTGGTATGCCAATAAAAATCATAGCGTGGGTGGCAAAAATATCAAATGCTATATATTATTCTATTTCAGGATGAATCTTCCACACACTCAAATTCCTATATAAAGTCTCTAGAATGAAGACAAGTGTCAACATATTTATAAGTTCTAATCAGAAGTGAGCAAATTTTATTGTGAATTGTTAGTAGATATTGATAATGATTAAGGTATAACAAGCCATTTAATTCTCTATCTTTTCAATGCTTTGAAGTACTCTTCCTTGTTGGGTGAAAATTTTGTAATCCCTTTTAACAGATTACAAAACCTTGATTTCAACCATAATTATGTGAGATAGAATCTCTCCTCTCAGAAAGGGGAGGTTCCCTTCTTACTGCTTATTGAAACTAAGGAAAACTAATAAGATATTTACAATTATGTATACTACAATAATGATTTGGGGGTGTGTCACATTCATGATTCTCTCTTTTTCAGAGAATATGTTTTACAATGTTTCACACTTTTAACTTTTGGATACAATACAACTTCAAATTAAAAGTAAGCAGTAATTTCAATAATCCTATCTTGTCAAAGAAAAGCTTAGGAATACCAACATGATAAAGATAAGTAACAAATAAGAAAAGCTCACATAGGCACAAAGTTGTTATGTAGTTTTCTGATAATGAATCCTTCAAGATAGTAACTGGCATTGTAAAAGAAGCACAAAGTCTTTGATATACTTCACTTCCAATCCCACGAGCAACATGAATAAATATAAGCATAAAGTCTTATAGAAAATTCACCAATACTATCAATAATATCACAATTTCAAGCAATTTATGTAGCTCAAAGTCTACATAGATTCACTCAAAAGCCCTTTCAATCTCAATTCCTTAATACTGTCAATTTCAATCAAATCACAAGATAATTGTCTCCAACACAAATTTTGTTGTGCAAATACACTTCTTTATTTATCAAAAATAGATTCACAAAAACGAACTCAAAGTTTCAATATTTGCTTCACAATTGGGCAACACTTTGTTGCATAAGATAAAAGATGCATAATACAATAGAATCCTCTCTTATTTATAGATGGGAGAGGAGAGCTAATCTAGGAAAAACCATAACTAACTAGTTGACTTATTCAAAAATGTTGTCCATAAATGTAGGAGAACATATTTGTTTTACATGTAATTACATTTTTCAAAATGAGATGTAAAATGTCAAATCATATCTACATAAAGCATAGAAGAAAGCATATGAACTATCTAACTTTGGAGATACAAGAATTTTTTAATGGTTCCTTGCTTTTGGCTTGGAAGTCTTCATATTTCTTCTTTATCTCCTACATGAATGCCTCATTTGGACCAACTGTATAGTCAATAATTGTATGAACCCTTGTGATTGAATTTTTTGTAGATGAACAAATCTTTTTGCATCTATCTAGATGCATCTTGAGCTTTTTGAGAGAAATTCATACATCACACAAAGCATGCATCAAAGTCTTTGAAAAGCCTTCATCTTCCACCTACTTCATGATAGCTTCTTTGAAGATTTGAGCAATCTCACTTATCGGGAGGAAGGTATGATCATCATCAAGGAGTTTGCCCAATAACTCCTCAATTATTATTCACCACGACAATACAATGCCCTTCGACATCTTCTTGTACCTGTTGTATGTCCTTGATGAGAGACTTGATAACTTGTATGCGGTTTCTAAGAGACTCCTTTACTTCCACATACTTATCTTTGTCAGTAATTACCCCGACTTCCACTAATTTGCTCAACTTAGTCTCTTTCATTTGCAACCAAAATGTGAGACTTTGTTCCATCTCTTTTTGCTCTAAGGAAAGTGTGCCTTGTACCTTCTCCAATTCTAATTTCATTCTAGATACTTGAGTGGTCTTTTCATCAGCCACAACTATGAGTTGTGAACCCTACTCAACTATTTCATCAATAAATTTGTACAACACTTTACCCTTGGAGTAAAAATTTTCCACTTTTTGCACCTCTAGTTCCACAACATTTATCATGGCCATAGGTTGCACATTCTCTGAGGTGCCTATGATCTTTCTCAAAACTGATGCATATTGCTCAACCTTCTCCTTGTACATATTTCTAGCTTGCTCCATCTTATCAATTCTATCTAATAATGCATTTAAGGTCACTTGTTCATCTTCTTTATCACTTGCATTAATTACCTTACCAAGTTGAACCCTTGTTATAGTGTAATATTCCATATTCACATCACCCTGCTCATGTGGAGGTAATCCAATATCCACATACTTGTGACCTGACTTGTCCACATGAAGTCTTGAATGAACCTTTGCCTTCTTTTTCCCCTTGGCTTTTGGAAGAACTATCTCTTCAAGATCTTAGCTCATTTGGGGAAATCATCTATTTCTTGTGCTTAGATACTTGTGAGATTAACCAAGGGGGAAGAGATGAAGTATTTCCTTCTTGACTTATTGCTAATTCTTGTGTAACAGTCGCCTCTATAGGAATGGGTGTTTTAGTAACAATTGAAGTAGTATCGGTCAATGTCATTTGGGTTGTTCCAGTGGGCCAAATTGAACAAATTATGTAATATCTTTTGTATTAAATGTTTTAACTATCAAATTTTGCTTCACCATAGTGGGATGCAAAACCAAGGTACAAAATTTTCTATAAATGCATAACCATAATGGTGGCTTAAAGCTATCATGTGAAATCCCAAGATCCCAAGCATGGTTGATAAGCCCCATGGTTTGAGAATATGATCTACATCCTATAACACCACCACCAACTTGGAATCAATTGTGTCTAATGTAAAGTGACGTGTCATTTATGCAAGAGCTTGCATGCTCTACTTATCTTTAAAAAACTATGTAAAATTGTAATTCAATTATAATAAAATAAATGCTTGTGTTATTCTTCGTTATTCATTTATAGTAAAGAATTATTTTGTGTGTTCAAAATCTATTCAAATTACAAGTAATTAAAATTAATGTTACTAGCACTTGCACCTAAAGAAGGTTCAAGGATTACATCGGTAGAAAGCTATATGTATGTTAATATGTTACATAGTATGTGTTTGTGCATGGATAGGCTGAAAGCTGAAAGTTCTAATTGCATATGGTTGGATTAAACAATTAATAATAAGTTCTAAATAATGGAATGAAATAAACTTAGAAAAATCTAGATATTTTCCTTTAAGAAATTAAGTAGTATCTAATTAAAAACCATAAGTTTCCATAGTCCATGATTAAATTGCATAGATTTTTGGATTGAAACTACGTGTGATTTTTTACATCAACGGTTTAGATCATGTTCCATGATCCATCATTAGGATGTTAAACAAAGAAAAGGGGATGAAATAAGAACAACAAACTTGGAAAGATAAATAGGTGAGGGGGTAAGGAAAGCCAAGAGACACAAAGACCAAGAAAATTTTGGAGGAAAGGAATGAAAATTCATAACAACTAAATCACTAAATGAAGCAAAAAATAATATCAAAAGTTAAGGCTAAGACAAGAAAAATCAATTAATATAATAAAACACTCTAATAAAAAGAGAAAAAACAAAGGAATTTAGAATGAGATAAAAGTAAAAATAAACAAGATGCCAATTCAAATCCCTTCTTAATAAAATGAATACCCAAAATTAAAGGTAAACAAATGTCTATAAAATATTTAAGAACAAAAAAAACCAAAAAACTTATAAAAGACTAAACAATAAAACACAAAAACAAAAAATCAAATCAAATAATACAATAAAAAGGTCAAAGGATCATACTACGAAATGGAAACTCTTTCTTTATTTTTTTCCTTATTTATATTTTTTTCTTATTAACTTTAATTTTTAGTCCATTTTTTACCTTTTTTTTTCTTAGGAAAGGATTTGAAATTGTTTTTTAATTATTTTTTATCTTGTTATTCTTCTTTGCATTGTTTTTTAATAGGATATTTTTTATATTATAGAGTTTTCATTTCGTAGTCTTTTCCTTTGATATTTTTATTGTATTATTTAATTTTGTTCTTTATTTTGTCTTTTATTGTTTATACTTTTATAAGTTTTTTGGTTTTTTTATTCTCAAGGTTTTTATATTCATTTGTTTACCTTTAATATTTGGGGCTTGATTTTATTAAATATTAGTTTTATTTTTATGTTGGGAAGGGATTTGAATTGGCTAATTAATTATATCCTATTTATTTTTACTTTTATCTCATTCTATTCCTTTGTTTTTTCTCTTTTTATTAGAGTGTTTTATTATATTAATTGAGTTTTCTTGTCTTAGCCTTAACTTTTGAATTTTTTTTTGCTTCATTTAGTGATAAGTTATATATTTTCATTCCTTTCCTCCAAAATTTTCTTTGTCTTTATGTCTCTTAGCTTTCCCTACCCCCTCACCTATTTATCTTTCTAGGTCTACTACTCTTATTCCATTCTCTTCTCTCTACTTAAAATCCTAATGATGGATCATGGAGCATGATCTGAAACATTGATGTAAATGCAGTTTCAATCTAGAAATCTATGCAATTTAGTATTTAATTATGAAATATTTGCATGCAAATTTAAAAAATAAAGCAATACAAATGAAAAAAAAGTTGCCATCAAATTGATAAAAAACTAAAAATAGAAATAGAATGTTCCCATCTAGTTGTCAAATCAATATTTATCTAGATTTTATGTGATAGTGAGATTTTGGAGGCTTTTACCTGATATGTTGGAGGATTTTAATATTAAATGATAGTTGGTTTACCATTATTAAACAACACTCTTGCTAGGGTTTGCTAAAATATTGTCACTCTTGCTAAGGTTTGCTAAAATGCTACTTTATATGTGAATTTAGGTTCAAAAGCCGTAAAAAACCCTACCTAGTTTTGTTTGCACTGCACTTTATTTCTAATTCGTTGTTGACATGCTCCCCCACTTCTTGGTGTCACTAGTCATTTTATTAAGTCCTTTACAATGTTAAGTTACTATTCCCGTGATCCTCTCCTAGTGATCACTTAAGAAGAAGATTTTGCATGCACTTAATTAAATGGCTTAAGTGAGCTCACACTTAATATATAGTTCCCATTGCTTATTATGCCTTTCTGCTAATCAGCACAAAGTATTTTATTAAGGAATAAAACACTTATGGAACTTTGGAAGGGTTGACACTTGACTCCTTCTTAGTGGTTTCCTTTCATCATGGTTTCAAAAGTTCATAGATAGCTTTATAAAAGTTTAAGTTAATTGTCGTGGAACTGCAGAAAGGGGACATGTGTTAATGTCATACTCTTTAAAGGGATTTCACAGGTTTGCAGGATGATTCAAGAAGATCTATATGTGACTCACGAAACCATGAAATAAGGACACATGGAATCATTTCAATGTCTCCAATGGGTTTTCTATTGAAGGTTAGGATTGTGAGCAAAAAAATGACATGTGGCACAATCTCATTAGGATTTTGTATCCTAGCACACTTTAAAGTTTAAAACAACTTTAAAACACATTTTATATCATAAATTACTCTACCATTCAATGAATGTTTGATGGATGGCCATAGTTGAATTCCAGAATTAAATGTAGAGAGTGCTAGGATTGTGAACTCAAACCTCCAGAATCACCTTATAACTGTTAGATTTATAAAGATCAATGGTTGAGAATTTATTTGAATGATAATACCTAGCCTTGAAAGTGATCAATTAATAGAAGGTGCATAAATGCAAGACAATTGTTGAATTTATTTCTAAGTGTCTATACAAAATTGTAATGTACTAATTGTGTAGTTTGGAGGTAACACGTTTCATTCACTAATATTCAAGAAAAAAAGTGAACTTTCTACGACTAAGTGATTTTATTTTTAAGTGATAGGGTCAACACATAGGGAGATTGCTCATTGCAATGCATCAAGGAGATTATGGGTTCCAACATAGCTAATCCACACTTGTTAGTTCCTTTGTATTTATCTTTTAAAGAATCAAAACTCGAGTAAGTGGACGACATAAATCCTATGTTTCATCATTTCTTAATTTTTCAATCTTGGGATTTAGGGTTGAGAACTTGAGATTTCACACTTACAAGCATGTCTACCACCACTACTAAACTAGTTGTTGGGAAAGGTAAAGTAAAATCAAATAGAAAAATAGATTATGTTGGAGTGCTTAAAACCCTAGGTTTCATGGATGAATACTGTGATATTTATGGTCTTGAAATCTATGGTAGGATTACCTTAGAACTTAGATTTTCATGTGAGAATAAGGTTGCAAAGCAAATGCAAAATAGTAAAACAATGCCAATTAATAGTACCACTGCACTGTAGGTAGTTGGTTTGGGGCACATGATGTTACATGAGGTTTCTTCTTTCCCAGAATTTATCATGGTTTGCGCTCACAGTTATGATGATAACAATATAGATAGAAAATAAAAAATATCCATTACTATAGAAGAATTTGGAAATGTGTTGGGGTTTACAGCCGAATAATATAGAAATGTCCACATTGGCCTAGAAAAGCTTGCTAGTGATTATGAAGTAGTTAATGAAAGGGAGAAAAATAATTTTCTAGAATTAAAATAGTTGAGGATTTTCACAGTAACTTATTCAAAAATAATCATAAGCCTCCTTATGATCTAAAAATTTTTAGAGCATGGGTTCAAGATACTTTTTCCATGCTAGCATTTTTCCTCAGACTGGATAGCAATCGAGAAGTGGGTATAAGACTCCTTGAAATGGTATTTAATATCTACTATGCTAAGTGACCTATCAAATATAACTTTCTTGAGCACATTTTAGAATCCATGCATAAACAAATTTTAATGATTAAAGGAAGTTCCACTAAGACATTTAGGTTCACAAATTACTTGTGCTATTTTTTTAATTAAAATTTAGTGGAATGTTTTTGACCTTGACAAGCTTTAGATTTAGCCCTATATGAATGTTGAGGAAAAAAATGGCTCTAGTATATGATTGGACCACTAAGATAAGGATGCATGATTATCAAAGGAACTACAATCATTTTGTAGACTAATTTTTGGATCCATTGTATCAAGCAATTACAATTACTATTATTCCTAGATTGCCTATGTCTTATAGAGATTACATTCAACTAGGAAAATAAATAAATTGACTGATTGGTACTTAATGGAAGAATATAGTGTGTTAAGATTTATGGATCAGGAGTAGAGCCATACAAACTTCCAATACATGTGACATAAAGGGTATTGGAATATGTACAACAAATGGAGAGTACTAATAAACTATACTTTTTTAGTCAACAAAAGAAGAGCATATTTCCTTCTTTACCTTTTTCATGTGAAGGGTTCACATTTGAGAGAAAAGCATTTAGTGTGGTACATGGACTTTTAAAAAAAGTCAATTTGATGATGTCTCTCACTAGTAGTTTGATCCTTGTGACACCATTAAATCAAGGATTGTAGCCAATAAGAATGTTGCAAGTAGAATTAAACATCAAAGTAAACCCTTGTTTGAAAACTTAAAAAACAAGGATTCTTGGGATGAGATCAAAATAGCAATGGATAAAACCGCTGCTGAGAAAGGTATTTCTTTTGAACAATTATCAGCATAAATAATGGTATTGCACCAACAGAGAGAAGCAAAGAAGCAAATTAGGAGGTATGATATTTTTTATGAAAAAATTAATCTACCATTTACAAAAGTAAAAATACCATATTCTGTAAGAATGGATTGTAGAGAACAAAATTGAACATAATAAAAAATTACTATCTTTCGGTCTATGAGGAAGGATATAGGTTAACCAAAAACTAGTGCAACATTTCAAGAGATCGAAGAAGATTCTAAGATTAGCAATTTTTGGAATAAATAGCATTCCATTGAAGTTCAAGAAACTGATGATGAATTTGATGATGACAGAGAAGAAAAAAGTGCACAATATGCAAGCAAAGTCAAATCTGGTTGAAGTGAGGCCATTATGTTTGCAGCTCCAAGTTTTGATTACAATGATGAGTTTAAAAAGAAATAAAAAATGTATGAAAAAATAAAGGAAGCAACTGATAGAGAGTTCGTCTACTATAACTTCAAAGCCTACAACAACTAGGGTATTACCCACATTTGACCCAAATAAAGAAATCATGGAGTAAATGTTTGTTGATCCCATATTCCAAAATAAACCAGAGAATAAGATGGATCACTTTGAATTTCAAGTGAGTAGTTTCTAATTCGATTTTTTTAGATACAAAAATTTTGAAAAAATTAATGTATCAAAAAAGAACAATAAATTGGTGTACACATCATTGCTAAAGAAAGAGAGAGAAAGAGAAAAAAGGTTGCAAATTGAAATAGAAAAATTATAGGAAAACCTAGCAAATGATAAAGCAAAGAGGAAAGCATCAGATACCAAGAGCAATGAATTAGAAAAAAAAATAAAAAATATTCCTCTAATCTACAAGAAAATAGGATAAACAAATAGAGGTGCTAGAGAAACACATACACTATGATATAGGATGGAATAAGTGCATACTAAAACCATTAAGGGTGAAAAAGAAGTACACAATAGTTCCAAGGTATGTCTAGCTATTGGAAAATAGTTTCTAAGTGATATGAAAGAAGGAATAGTGTGTTTAGCAATTATTCCTAAACCTAGATAAGTAAAAAACAAGCATGGGAGAAAAGGTTCCCTCAAAAGTGCAAAAATTTCTTGAGGAATATGTTGATATTTTGTCTCATGAGATGCAATCAAAGCGGGTTTTCTTGAGTGTGTGAACAGATTGCCGATTGTGAGGCAGTTTGCACCAAGACCGTGGTTGTGGGTTCAAGATCTTTAAGATGCCTCCAAGAGTGATTCCTAGTAGGTGTGGTGGTGCCAGAGGTGGCATAAATGCTGGTGGAAGAGATCCATTGGCAGCCGAGGGTTTCAAAGCCTTCCAGAGACAAATTGATGCATTGCAGGAACATATGAGAAGAGGGTTAAACCCGGGAAGGAGAGGAGAAAGTGAAGATGAAGAAGAGGTGGAAGATTCCGACATAGAAGAGGAAGAAGAAGCAATTGATCAAGATCAGATGCGATTGATAAGGGCCATTTCGAAGATCAGAAAAAGACCCAGAATAGAAGTCCCTAGTTATTCTAGAAGTCTGAACTAGGAAGAGTTGATCGATTGGATCAACAAGCTAGAAGAATATTTTGAGTATGAAGAAGTAGAGGACCCAGATCAGGTTAAGTTTGCAAAACCGAAGTTGAAGGGCCATGCCAATATTTGGTGGAAAGAGGTCTAGTTGGAGAGGAATCAAAGAGGAAAAGGAAAGATCAGCAGTTGGAATCACATGGTGGAGAAACTGAAGAAACAGTTCATACTAGTGGACTACAAGTTAGATCTATTGAAGAAATTGCAAGGGTTGAAGCAAGTAGATCTGTGAAAGAATACACAGAAGATTTTCACAAGATAATCATCAGAACAGGCTATGTAGAGGCCAACAAGGAGAAGGTAGCCCGTTATCTTAATGGGTTACAACTGAGCATTCAAGAGGAGCTAAGCCTGGTCATAATAACCACCATTGAGGATGCGTACCAGTTTTCTCTGAAAGTTGAAAAGAAACTGAACAAAAGATTTGACAGCAAGCAAAAAGGACAAGGAGGTCAAAGCGGAAGGAGTAGGGGAAGATCTTTTGGAAGCTGAAATGAGGATGGAAGGAGAAATGAAGATGTGGGTACTAGTTGAAGCTAGAAGAATGATAACTTCTACCGCCCTCGTGATCAAAATAGTAGTGATCAAAGAGGTAGAGGACGAGGAAGATCTAGGCTAGGACTCGGAAGGGGTGGTTTCAGAGGAACTTGTTTCCATTGTGGTGAAGAAGGGCATCGAGCTTATGAATGTCCACAACACCAAGGAAGGACATACAAAAGGTCGAAAGGTCGTGGAAGGGTTGCACATGCAAATGAGGAGGCTCAATCCAAGCATTTAGATGATGCTGAAAGGGGAGAATCCCTAGTGGTTAGAAGAGCCTTGGTGACAGAAGAGAAGGAACCAGAACAAAGGAAGAACCTATTTCGCACAAGGTGCAAGTGTGAAGACAAATGTTGTGATGTCATTATTGACAATGGGAGCACAGATAATCTGGTGTCAGAAGAGTTGGTTACGAAGTTGAAGCTGAAAAGGGAAAGGCATCCACATCCATATCAGATTGCCTGGTTGCAAAAAGACGACAAATTTTTGGTCAATGAGCAGTCTCTGGGGAAGTTCAAGATCGGAAGCTATCGTGATAAGGTACTTAGTGATATCATCCCCATGGATACATGTCACATGATGTTGGGGAGGCCGTGGCAGTTCGATAGGCGTGTTGTACATGATGGCCATGCAAACACTTATTCCTTGATGAAGGATGGAGTCCGCCATAAGTTGAAACCCCTGAAGAAGGACGAAGAAAAGGTATGCAGTAGTGCTAGAATTTGTTTTGTTGATGGAAGGAAATTTTTAGAAGGCATGAATCATGAGCATATGTGTTATGCATTGATTCCTAGAATGGAAAAGGAAGATAGTGAGAAGGTGCTAGTAGAAGTTTCTGGACTATTGGATGAGTTTCAGGAGATTATTTCTAATAATGTGCCTGAGGGTTTACCACCAATGAGGAAGATCAGTCATCAGATTGACTTGATCCCTAGAGCCAATTTTCCAAATAAGGCAACCCATAGAATGACTCCTGCAGAAAATGAGGAGTTGAACAGACAGGTTCAAGAGTTGTTGAGAAAGGATTTGATTCGAGAGAGTTTGAGCCCATGTGCAGTACCTACAGTATTAGCACCGAAGAAGGATGGGGAGTGGAGGATGTGTACAAACTCCCAAGCCATAAATAAGATAACAATCAAGTATAGATTTCCCTTGCCAAGGATGGATGACCTGATGGATTGTTTGAGTGGAGCACAGTACTTCACGAAGATTGATCCAAAGAGCGGATATCACCAAATCCAGATTCGAGAGGGTGATGAATGGAAGACTGCCTTCAAGACCAAGGAGGGCTTGTACAGGTGGTTAGTCATGCCTTTTGGGCTAACCAATGCACCAAGCACATTCATGCGGCTCATGAATGAGGTACTGAAAGAGTTTCTGGGAAGTTTTGTCATTATGTATTTAGATGATATTTTGATTTTTAGTAAGAACTTGGATGAGCATTTAATGCATATTCTTAGGGTTTTTGAGAAGTTGAGAGAGGAGAAATTGTTGATAAATTTGAAAAAGTGTAGCTTTGTTAAAAAGGAGTTAGTGTACTTGGGGTATGTTGTCTCAGCAGAGGGTCTAAAGATGGACCTAGAGAAGGTGAAGGCTATTCTAGAATGGCCTACCCCAAGAACTGCTACTGAGGTGGGATCTTTCCATGGTTTGGCCAATTTTTATAGAAAGTTCATTAGAAATTTCAGTAGTATTTGTGCACCCCTGACTGAAACAATGAGAGGGGATAGAAAAGAGTTCAAGTGGAGCACTAGAGCAAAAAGTTTTGATCTATTGAAGTAGAAGGTGACAGAGCAACCAGTTTTAGCCCTCTCAGATTTCAATAAGGTGTTTCAGGTGGATTGTGATGCTAGTGGTTGGGCCATTGGAGCAGTGATGAGCCAAGAAGGTAAGCCCATTGCCTATTTTAGTGAAAAGTTAAATGATGCAAAGAGAAAGTACTCTATATATGATCATGAATTTTATGCAATAGTTCAAGCATTAAAGAAATGGAGACATTATTTGTTACTGAAGGAATTTTTGTTTACTGATCATCAAGCATTACAGTATCCGAGTAGTTAGGGAAAATTAAATCAGAGGCATATGAAATGGGTAGAATTTTTGCAAAGTTATACTTTTGTTTTAAAGCATAGGAGTGGAAAGTCGATCAAGGTTGCAGATGCCTTAAGTAGGAGGCAAACATTGTTGACAAAGATGCAAATTGAAGTGGTTGGGTTCAATGAACTCAAGACATTGTACCCTAAAGATTTTGACTTCGTAGAGGCTTGGAAAGCTTGCAAGGAGCCTGTTATAGTTGACAGGACGAAGTGGCTAGATTTCATAATCCAGGATGGCATGTTGTTTAAGGGAAGCCAATTGTGTATTCTGAGGAGTTCTATGAGGGAGAAACTGATAAAGGAGAAGCACAGTGGGGGAATGGCATGACATTTTGGTTGGGATAAGACCATTTCCATTATCAGCGAGCATTATTATTGGCCTCAATTATCACAGGATGTGAAGAAGTTTGTGCAGAGTTGTAGGGTATGTCAAATGGCTAAAGGAGTGAGCCATAATACTGGGTTGTATCAGCCCTTACCTGTACCAGAGAGGCCATGGGAGGATTTAAGTATGGACTTTGTTCTTGGTTTGCCAATGACACAAAGAGGGAATGATTCAATATTTGTGGTAGTTGACAGGTTTTCGAAGATGGCACATTTCATCCCATGCCAGAAGACCCATGATGCAGTCCACATTGCTAACTTGTTCTTTAGAGAGGTGGTGAGGCTACATGGTCTACTAAAGAGTATAGTCTCAGATCCTGACACAAAATTTGTTGGATACTTTTGGAGGACCTTGTGGAAGAAGTTGAAAACAGAGTTAAAGTTCAGTTCTGCACACCATCCACATACTGATGGGTAGACTGAGGTTGTGAACAAAAGTCTGGGTAACCTACTAAGATGCTTGGTAGGAGATAAACCCAAGGGATGGGACTTGATCTTACCCCCGACATAATTTTCTTACAACAATTCT
The DNA here is from genome assembly GCA_007258455.2 of Sequoia sempervirens. Taxonomy (NCBI): domain Eukaryota; kingdom Viridiplantae; phylum Streptophyta; class Pinopsida; order Cupressales; family Cupressaceae; genus Sequoia; species Sequoia sempervirens. The sequence goes on from VDFB02000001.1 coordinate 13,893,464, forward strand.
GTCAACAAAAGCACTAGTAGATCACCATTCCAGATTGTGTATGGAGGCAGTCCCAGGACCGCTCCAGAATTGAGGAAGATGGACCAAGAGAAGAAGACTAGTGCTGAAGCTGAAGAATTTGCAGAGCACATCAAGAAAATACATGAGAAGGTAAGAGAACATATTAACAAGATGAATATGCAGTATAAGGCTAAGGCAAATCAAAAGAGGAGGTATAAGGAGTTTCAAATTGGTGATGAAGTGATGGTCCACTTGAGGAAAGAAAGGTTTGCAGTGGGAACCTATAAAAAATTGAAGATGAAGAAGTTCGGTCCCTGTAAAATTGTGAAGAGGCATGAATCAGGGAATGCATATGAGGTAGAGTTGCCAGATGGAGTCAACATTTCCCCCGTGTTCAATATTTTGGATTTGATAGAGTATCATGAAGGTGGCATAGATGAAGTACCAACAATGGAACAGTGTGGCATTCCAGCACCTACTTCAAAGAAGGAGGAGATTGAAAAAATCCTAGATAGCCGTGTGGGAAGGAGTACCAGAAACAGACAATATGAAGAATATCTAGTGAAATGGAGAGGAACGCCTGTGGAATATTCATCTTGGCTGTCTAAGGCAGAGGTTGACCATTTGGATTAAAAGTTATGGCTTCCGGAAGTTGGTGCATATTTTAGAAAAGTGCTAATTCTCAAATGTGAATTTAAATTTGAATTTCAAATTGTAATTTTTGGCCCCAAACCACCAAAAATCATATCTCGAATGTTGTTTTTGGCTCCAAACAGAAAAGGGGCTATTTATGGGCTAGTTTCTAATTTTTGGGCAGCTTTTGGGAAAAGAGTTCGCATGCTGTGAAAAAGGGGATTTTCTGTAATTTTTTTGAGACTTCTGTAGCTTGCATGTATCGTAGAGCTCGAGGATTTGGGATCCTTTGCATGTAATATTTTCATTATTGAATAATAATAAAGTTTACTAGTTGTGTGCATTATTTATGTGTCTCAGGTTTGCTCCCTTGTCAGTTGGACCAAGCCTATTGCACAAGGAAGTGTATAGAATGACCCTTTTGAGGATGAGGAGATGACAAGGAAAATCCAATAAATGTTGAACAAAGGTTTGATCAGAGAAAGTTTGAGTCCCCATATGCCAGTGGTAATTATAACACCAAAGAAAGATGAGGAATGGAAAATGTGTATAGATTCTTGGGTCACAAATAAAATCATAGTAAAATACTAGTTCCCTCTACCATAGATGGATGATTTGATGGATTGTTTAAAGAGAGAAAGGTAATTCACAAAAATGGCCTAAAGAGTGGATTTCATTAGATTCAAATTAGGGAAGTGACAAGTGAAAAACTATTGTTAAGACCAAGAATAAATTGTACAAGTGGCTAGTCATGCCATTTGGATTGGCAAATGCACTAGTACCTTCATGATATTGATGAATGTAGTGCTTAAACCTTATCTTGGTAAGTTTGTAATTGTTTTTCTTGATGATATTTTAATTTATATTTGAAACTAGTATTGCAAAGGATAAAGGAGCAAAAATTACAAGTAAATTTGAAAGTGTAGTTTTATGAAGAAAGAATTGGTATTACCTAAGATTTTTTATTTTGCAAGACGGGCTTAAAATGAATCTAGGAAAATTAAAAGCCATTGACATCGGTCATCACTAAAGATCATATTTGAAGCAAGAAGATTTCATGGATTCACAAGTTTCTATAGGAATTTTATTATAAATTTTAGTATATGCACACTAATTATGGAAATCATGAAAGGAAATAGGTTTGATTTTCAGTGAGCAACAACAATAGAAAAGAGTTTTCAGCTCCTCAAAGAAAAGGTAACAACTCAACCTGTTGGGTCCCAAAACCATTGCTTTACTTCCTAGAATGAGATATCGCTCACAAGGCCAGGGTTGTCATCATGCAAGTGAAATCAATTCATCAACATACTATGGAGGATTGAAGGCCAAATCTACAAGAGTGGGTTTCATATTCTGCTCTTTGAGCTCAACCTAGATTTGGGAGGGTATACCTTAACAAGTATTAAAATCACATGAAATGGACAATTATGAATATTGATAACCAAACCCAACCAATTGAATCGGTCCCAAAACTTGTCATTGAACCAAGAACAACTAGCTATTTGAAAATCCCTATATAGTTGATAAAAATGTGCAAGCATGACATCCACATGAAATAAATCCATTTGAGGCTCATAGAAGATAGTTTCCCTACTTATATTGATAATCATGGATGCATGTAAATACTCCGACTCCTACACTACTAATTAATATTTTCTTGTTTGATGATGTGAGATTGGTATGTGATTCCAAACTAGTGTCTATGCCTTGGGCAATAGAGTCATAGTTCATAGAGAAAAAATAAACTAGAATCATAGAACATGTAGCTCTATATTTGCATACAACAAACATTACTGAAGTTTTAACATATCATACTTATTAATCCATAATAAAACAATATATATCCATATAGAAAGTGAGAAATATCATTACAAGCGTTGCAATGTTTTCAAAATACCGTCATATTCATCTAACTTGAAATTACATTTGTTTCAACATATGTAGCAAAGGAAAATCCCTAGCTACACCTAAGAAACCCTCTTGGATATACACACACTCTTATGGAGACATTCTATAATAAAATCCACTTACAAAATTAATCTCCCTTGATTCCATAGGTTTTTCCTTGACCCAAAAGAATTGGACTACCATTTGTGGCTACCTTGTAAAACACTGGAAAATCTATGGTATTTGAAGACCACCACCAAACCAACCCCTTTCAAAAATGAATAAAAAACATGCTTGTAAGGCATCAAAATCTAGTTGATGCACTATAGAATCTTGGAAACCAATGGTATACATACATTCCCAACCAAAATAGGTGCCTCAAATTAAACATGGACATTAAATTTTGGTAGGTGGGTGACCCTCAAAATTTGTGGCAGGTAGTAGGGATTAGATGTCACCATTAAGGTGAGGAGGTGCACAATGCCATTTCATTTGGTGCTAAAAACCCTTTTCAAATGATTTTTGAAATAACACAAGCTCTTTTTACCATACATGTTGATGAAAAATGGGTTCTCACAACCTTTTTAGTATCTACTGGTGGTTATGAAACCACATAAAAATAATGACAAACACTACATTTCCCATCTTCAAAACATATATTTGATTTTCCTATATATGTTGACACTTGGGGAAGGTTCTCAAACCATCCCAAAAATTTGATGATCACTACATTCCCATATCAGAGCCTTAGCCAAAAAATCAAACCATGTTAACACTTTCTAAAACCACCCCAACACCCGACACACAAAATTTGGTATATTTTCCCACATTTTCTTTGTTCTTCAGAAAAACATGGTGGCAATAGAACCTTCATTGACAAACTTAGATGGTTAGAAAACCATCTCAAATCTCTTCCAAAAAAATGAACATGCATTCCCCCTTGTCTTCTCAAAAGTTTCAAAAGGCTTGTTAGGCTTTAGCAAGGTTGTGAAAACCTCGTTGGGCCTCAACAAAGGTTTCAAACCCCTATCAATTCACTAACACGCTGTAGAGGAGGAGGTTTGCTACTCCCAAGTCTCTAGGACAGAGAAGAGCCTACAAGGGGAAAATTGTCCTCAACTAACTCAAAGGGTAAGCTCAAGTGACAAAAGATGGCTAAGGGGAGTTTTCTACAATATTTATGTTTTATGATTGTTTTTGGGAAAAGGACTTCAAAAGCCGAAAGAGTAGGCCTCATAGGTCTCAAAGACAAATTGGCTAGATCTTGGCTAGAGGAAAACAACGCGATGCATAGATGTCCCCACGATGTGTTGTGATCTTGTACAAACTAAAGATAGAGCAATCCTATCGAAACACACAAAGTCTACTAACAACTCGAGGACTGAAATTTGTTAGTTTGCTAAACTAACAAAATGCTTGAAATAAAGAAAAGTGCAACAAGAAGAATACTAAACATACAAGATTATAAACTAATGAAACAAAATAATGAGAGATGAAAGAAATAAACAAACTCATGGGAGGTCCAACCATATGAAGCCTCCCGCAAAGCTCCACACGAACAACTTGCACACATAGAAACAATGAAATTTGTTGGAGTTGTTTCAAGGCTTGCCTTAGTCAAACCCTTGTTTTGGTTTTTCCACCTCCATGGACACCCAAGAAGACAAAGAGATAAAGAAATAAAAAATAGACAATATAAAATGACAAGATAAAGAAAGTAGATGTATGTTAGATATCAATATGCTACTAAAAAAATATGATAATGGAAATAAAAGAATGTTTACCCTCCCTTCAACGAGCTTGAGAAGCCAAAAGAGAGTGCAACACTTGAGAGAGCCAATATGAAGACGTAAGAGCCACGAATGTGCAAGAAGCTTGAGAAAAATAGTGTAGGATTGAGAGAATAAGAATGCAAGAAGAATGTGAGAAAATGAAAGATTGAGAGAATGAGTTGCAAGAATGAGTGAATGGAATTGAAAGAATGAGAGAATGAATGAATTAGAGGGAAGAATGAGAGCTTGAATGAAGAATGCATACAAGAGGGTCATTTTCGGGAACACCTGCACCCATAAAGGTGTTACACCTCACAGGAAGGGAGAGTGTAACGTTCCAACGACCACAAAATTAGTAATCTTGTTAGGATGTTCATGTGGCACATAGACGTCTATGCATCATGGAAGTGTCCCCAACAAAAATTACTTTAACAATCAAAAGTGATGGGGTCAAGGATGAAATTGAAGGAAAGAAAAAGGGGAATTTGCATTATCATATTTATTAGGCTAAAGTAAGGGTTATGTAATGTGAAATTACATTGGGTGTGCAATTTTATGACATTACACACACCAAAGACCAACATATTTTCAATTGAAATGAAAAGGTTAGAAGATCTACATTGAGCCCTAACAAGGTTATGAAAACCTTGTTGACTCCTGACATAACCTTATCACATTGCCAAAAAAGATTTAGCATTTCAAAATAAATTGAAGAGGTTTGAAAACCTACACTAAGCCCCAACAAGGTTGTGAAAAGTTTGTTAGCTCTTGACACAAGTTTTATAACCTCCACAAAATGTTGACAACAACACAACTAAATTTTTCACAAAATGAATGTCATAAAACCTATGTTGGACCTTGTTAGTGCTCAATAGAAGTTTTAAAACCTTGAAAAAGGGTTGACAATAAAGACAAATAATTTTGGGGAGAGCTCAATAGAGGTTTCAAAACCTCAAAAAAGGGTCTACAATAAAGAACAATTTCGGGGGCTCCCCAAAGTTTAGAACAAGAGGATGAATGCTGATAGACACAAAAAAACCACACACAAACACTTAGACAAAGAAACACAGGGGATTAACCACTTACAAATTTTTTTAAAAAAATCAATGCTCCAAGACAACCTATATTAACATTTCATGATTTTAACAAAGTGTTTCACGTACATTATGATGCAAGTGGAATAACCATTGGAGAAGTGTTAATCCAAGAAGCAAGGCTTGATCCTATTTAAACAAGAAGTTAAATGAAGCCAAAAAAGAGTACTCAATCTATGATCAAGATTTTTATGCTATTAGTCAAGAACTTAAGAAGTAGAGGCATTGCTTGTTACCAAAAGATTTTGATTTAACATAGATCATTAAGTATTGTAGTAATTAAAAACTAAGGTAAACTTAATCAGATACATATGAAATAGGTTTTTTTTTACATAGTTATTTATTTGTCTTAAATCATAAGAGTGGTAAGTCTAACCAAGTGACACATGCTTTAAGTAGGAGATGCATATTACTAACTAAAACGAGAGTTAACGTCATTGGATTTGATGTAATGAGAGAGTTGTTGAGTGTGACACATATTTTAAGGAATCATGGGATACATGTAAAGGTCCAGTGGACCAAGATAGAACACCTTGGTTGGACTATTTCATGCGGGAAGGATTATTATTTAAAAGAAAATGTTTATGCATTTCACAAGGATCCATGAGAAAATTTAATGAGAGAAAAATACATTAGAGGAAACATGAGCACATTTGAGAGAAATTACTATTGACAGAAGATGGGTAGGGATGTGAAGCATATAGTTCAATGTTGTAGTATTTAACAATATGCCAAAGGAAGAAGCCAAAATACTGGACTTTACCATGTATTGTCAATTTCTAAGATGCCATGAGATGAGGCAAGTATGGATTTTGTCCTTGGTCTACCAAGAATGGTTGTTGATTATTTTTCTAAAATGATGTATTTGATTCCTTGTAAAATTTCTAATAATGCCTATCAAATAGATTATTTTTTAAATAGTAAGGCTACATGGATTACTAAAGAGTAGTCTCAACTAGGAACACAAAATTCATGAGTTACTTTTCAAACATTGTGGAAGAAGTTGGCCACTAAATGAAATTTTAGTTCAATCTACAATCCTCAAATGGATGGAAAAATGAAGGTTGTAAACAATATTTTTAGAGATCTCTTGAGATGTTTAGTAGGGAAGAAGCCCACACAATAGGATTTGCTACTTGCCAAAGTAAAATTTGCTTACAATAACTCAATAAATAGAAGCATAGCCGAAAATCCTTTTCAAATTGTGTATGCCCATATAACCCAAGGGTGGTATACACTTTAAGAGATATTTTTGATTTAAACAAAATAAGTGTACCATTGGAAGAATTTAAGTCCATGAATTACACCAAGAATTTAGAAATCTTGCAGAAAAATACAAAAAATAAGGAACATGCTAAAAAGGAGAGTAGGAGTTTGAAGTTTGAAATCTAATGTTAGAAAATTTAAGGAAAGAGAGATTTCCTCAAGGAAGCTATAACAAGTTGAAGTGGAAAAATATTGGACTTTGAAAGGTCTTAAGGAAATTTGCAATGAGTTCTTATGAGATAGAACTTCCTGATTCTATAGATATTTCACCAATTTTTAACATTATTGATTTATACCATTATTACAACTAGTAGAATAGTGAAGAACAAGATGCAAAATTTGAATAATGAAAGGAAAAATTGATACAACAATTTCTTGAGAAAACAAAGGATGAAGTGGAAGTTGTCATTGATGTCTAAACAACTAAAAAGGCAAGAGGAAATGGATATAAAGAATATTTGATTAAAGTAAAAAAATAAGGCAGTGGAAGAGGTGACTTCGATGCATCCATTTGAGGTGCTCAAACAAGGAATATCAATTCTATAATCTTCTAAATGTTCATGATTTTCTTACTTGTGAAACATTTTCATCTACCTAAAGTGTTTGATGTAGAAGCATCTAAGCTGAAGGAAATCCTTCTCATAAAAAAATAAGCTGTCTATTTTGTTTATTGTTGTGTTCTTTGTCTATGGTTGCAAGTTTTTGTTGATAATCTTTCATGTTCAATCTTGATGCATCTCCTTTGCTAGAAGAAATTGGACTCATTTTGAGGTTGGCTACAATTGTAATTTTTTCTTTTTGGGATTGTGTAGCCAATATTCTTTCTTTTATTCTACTCCTATCTAACATCGTTGGACAATCTTTGACCAATGATAGTTAACATTCTAGCTATTTGGTGGTTCCTTTAAATTCTTTTTCTATTTTGATAGTTGATGGTGATTGGTTAATCATACCTATCTCTTTGTGGGTTTTCATCTCACTTTATTTTATCTGGAATACATGTTTAATTTAATGACTTTGTAATGCCTATCTTTTCCTAGAAAGTCAAGTTTATGTATATTGAAAATGCCTTGAATTAGTGTTGGCTCCCTATTCCTAGAGAACAAGGAATTATAATGTGTTATTTTAATATGAGGTTCATTATTTATTAGGAGGTGTTTTGATTCGAGCAACAGGAAGGAAAAAATAAATGAGAAGAATCCTTATATTGTTCAATTTGATTTGTGGGGAAAATTAAAGTGATGCAATGCATCTACCAAAACCAAAAACTCATCAAGGTACTTCTGACCCAAACACAATTTGGAGAAGATCAAATTGAACAAGCATCTTTGATTCACTCAACTTTTACACAATTTGACCTGATTCTTCATTTCACAAAGCCATATATCATCAACTTTAGGATCCAAATCTTTATCAAACTCAAAATCATTAGTACCAACATCTTTGTAACAAGAAAAAAACCAAAACCTGACTAGAATTCACTGAACCAAACAACTCTTCACTATTCAACTCATCAATTCAACTTGCTTTTACAAGGAAAAAATAACCATAAACCAATCATTCTTGCTTCAATCCTGTTCTCATACTTCCAAGACACTTTAACATCACATTTTCTTTCGCAAATAAATAATCATAATGCCCCAAAACTTTGTTTTGTTAGTAACTTCAATTTCATGCATTTAATCACCATGATTCCACATAGGGTTCATCTTGCTCAACACATCAAACACAACAAATCTATCTTCTAACCAATATCCTAGCATAGAAACATCTGTATCAACCTCAACAAAATAGTTTCCAAATATTTACAACCTTTCCTTTCACTGTTCTAACAGATTCACTATTTTGAGCAATCAAACCAATATATTCCTAGTAGGTCACCATAGCACTAAATCGGGTGATTTCTTTTCAATCTTTTTGCATCTCCTCAGACCCAACACACATTCTAAACCCCATTTCAATCTATTCAAACATAACACAACTTAAAATACTATTGTTTTGTAACAATCATCAGGAAACTTAATTGTACGCTGCAAAAACCCATCAATTAGCCTTAATTTACGAATGAAGTGGTCTTTAATCTTTTCCCACACATCAAATGTCTACAAATAGTACTTTAGCCAATCAAAAAACTCAAGAATCATCCACTGTTAGGGGCTAAAGAGCTCAAATAAATGTTGTTCCTTAAAACCCTTAATAATAAGCTTTATCAACACACAAGAATGAGGGTTTAATAGAAATACCCACTACAAAACTCAACCATCATTGAATATGCTTCCAACACATTGGAATAAGCTTGCATAAACTATAAAAACCTTCTTACATCATTCATGCATGCCTTTTCATCGAATACCACCTTCGAGCCATTCATTTTCTTTGGAAAAACTCTAAATTTATGTCAGGGAAGCAACTTTCACACTGCATTCTTTTCTTCCCCCACATTTATTAATCCACACACAACATTTACATAACAAAAAGACTCTACTCAATCCATCCCATCGACCAACTAACCTACATCGATGGGATGGAGGATTAACTCCTTAGATGACTCTCAAAACCTTTATGATGATTACATACCGATTTCAAGAAATATAACACAAACAAGGTATACACACAATAAATTCCCTTCTAAATGGAAGTAAAAGAAAGGTAATTCCCTATGTTCCTTGAAACAATAAGTTTTAAGTCCCAATCTTGTTGCACAGATCAAATAAACTGATGAATAACAACAACAACAACAACAAAAACCACTGAACTTTGAAGACAAGGTACTTTATTTAATAAACTCTTCAAGAATACAATGGATTCTCTCTTGCTTGGCCTCTTCTAGCTTTATATAGATGTTTCTCATTCAATAACTAACTTTCCAACTTCTACCAACCCATCTCTTCATTTTCTCTTCAAAGACTCTTTACCTTCTATTTTTTTTTGCTTTTTGTGCAATTTTACATTTTTTTCCAATAATTGACAACTTTTGTCATAAAAGGAAACTTTTCAATATTACCACCTATGACCTATTTAAGACTTGAAATACATTAAATTTGACCTCTTCACGATTTTTTTTTTCTTGGAGACAATACAAATTTTACAAAATACTTGTTGGAGACACAAAAACATCAGGTGCTCCTACACCATAAAGGAGAAGAGTTGTGGCTTGGTGAGTGAAGAAAAAATGAGTTAAAAGGTGACCAACCATTGGGAAATGGTAGATAGGAAACTGTTTTGTTGAGGTGGATAGATGAACAAAGTTTGCTAAGCATAACCAATTAGTCTTGTACACCCAAATAAAGTGGCAATTTTTCAAATAAGATTAGTCTTTGTTGAACTCTTGGACTATAAAACTCATGAATATTCATGAACAAGTTATAATTCCATTTAAGAATATGAATGAGTTTTTGTTAGTGTGTACAACTATTTGAGTTGGATACCTATTGTGGGTACCTAACCTAGGTTTGCATTACCCAATTTTTGGCCTAAGTGGTTCACTCAAATCAACATTCTTTAGCCAAACTTTCACTCTATTACTTATACCAAGCATATTGTTAAAAAAAATACACTATAAACTAGGGATTTTTTAAATTTCATGTATACTTTCTAAATATATTTTCAAAATAATTTCATTTTTTAACTATTTGCTAATAAATTGTTTCTTATACTTTTAATATTTTTAATAAGTATTTTTTTCTCATATCACATAACTTGAGATGAAATAAAATTAATTTATATATATTACACATAAATCAAACACTAATACCTAGGGCATGCACATTTTTTTTTGCATATTAATTTTTCAATTCAAATTAAATTATAATTTAGAAACCTATTTTTCCATATCTCATAATGTTTCTTGTATATATCCAAATTATTATTATTTTGCTAAAGAAAGGACATCAATACTAAGGGGATTGTATTTTTGGAGTACATTTTCTATTTTTTCCCCTTTTTTGATGTGTGTAAAACAAAAACCTTTGTGTTTGGAAAAATCCTATGTTAAAGTAGAGATTAGAAAATAAATATAATAATTAAACAAAAATACTATAAACTATACTTTGTAGAAGATTACCTTGAGATCTTTGATCATGCACAATTTCGTGTCATGTCAACTTTATTTGGTTGTTAAAAACTTACCTTGAATTGATATTATTTTGTTGAATAAAGGGTGACCAAAAGGAGAAAAAGCCACATACGGAGGTTTGAATGAAAACTTTTCTAATGAAGGACCTTCCATCGAAGGTGTCTTTATGCATTTTTCTGCTTATCAAATTTAAAAAATGCCTTCATTTGAACACCATTCACACATGGTAGGCATTGTAAATGATCTTTTCCTCTCAGGACTTGTTTTTGTGAAATGTGAGTATTGGATGAACCAATTACCAAGTGCATATAATGGCCCTTAATTTTTGTCTTGGGGGATCTCCTCCCCCAAAAATGTAATTAATGCAAGAGGAGAAGGAGATGTAGCTATTGTGTAAATTTCTCCCACAAAAGCATGTAAATATCATGTACCTTGAGATTCATTATTTTATCATTTGGATAATCAATATCCTTATGTATATCATCCATAACAATAGTATCATGTGCTTCAATTTTATATGTATGAGAGGGAAATGGATTGGTATAGTATTTCTATGCACCTATTTGTGAGGTACCACCAAAGGATTCTCACAATCATTAGCATGGATTATATTTTGATATATAAGATCTTATAGTTTTGACTCTATGAAAGTCACAAAATGATTTCTCCATATAACCTTTTGGGAGTGTTTATGTGTATCCAATGGAAGGATACAAAGAAGAGTAACCAAATTGACTCTCAAGAGAATCAAAGGAAGGAAAAGTAAGAGTAATAGCAATTCAATTAACATTTCCTTTGGATCATCATCTTTTGAATTTTTTTTACTACGGGTATTTGGAAGCTACTCGTTAGTTGCCATGTCAAATATGCAATAGTGGACTAGATCTCATTGAATATAAATGCTTCAAGAGGCCAAAATATTGAAACTACAACTTTAGTAAATGATGAAAGAAAACCAAGGATAACATTTTTAAGTATATAAAAAACTAAAGTAATTTTAAAAATGATACCAAAAAAGAAGCTTATATGAACCCAAATAGAATCTCAAAAGTTCACAAAATGAAAATGAGCCAACGAATTTGAGAAACTATAATTTCTAGAAAAAAAAGGACCCAAATCATAAACCATGCACACCATTGTGAAGTACTTAAAAAATTACCCCAAATTAAAAAATGCTAAAAAATGGAACTAGAATTATTATGAACAAAGGTTAAAAAGTTTCAAGTGCAAAAATTAAACTATCAATAGTGTAACCACCTTGATCCAGGTGGATACTTGTCGTCAAAAATTGAAGTGTTCCACATGCTCCATATTTCATCACCATGTCGAAGATCTTGTCAAGAGCTTTCTGACGCATTTTGAACGAATCAAATCTAAGTCCGTATGTGAAAGTTATGGTCAGTCAAAGTTGAGGGTTGACCATGATGATGTAGAAGGAATGATGATGTGGCAAAAATGAGGACATGACTATTTAAAATATAATTTAAAAGCTGAATTCCCTTAAATTTAAATTATTAAATCTTTTAAGTTTTAAAATCCCATACTACGAGATTTTTAAGGGGTCTTAGAGATTTTTTAGGATATTAAAAGATTTTTAGAGATTTTTTAAGGAAATATCATAAAAGATATTTTAAAACTAAAATTTTAACCTCCAAAATTAAAACAAATTTAATCCCTTATGATTTTTATAGCCCAAAATTATGAGGGCCATGAATATACGGGAGATAGTTTGGTTTTATTATAGTTGTTAAAACTAATATTAAAACTAATCAACCTCTAAATGGCTTTCCTATGAGAAAATACAAAAATAAATAAACAATATGGAACCTATATGGAAGAATTTGTTTCTTTTAAGGGGATAGTGGTTGAGATTATTGTTTTATTTGTAAAAATAAGGGAAATTTGTTGTAAGGGGGTTATTTTATTAAATATGGTGGTTTAACCCCATATGGGAAAATTATGTATAAAAAGGGGGGAATTTAGGACTTGGGATAAGCAAGTGGTGATTTTTATGAGAGAATTCTGAATTGTGGAGAGAATTTTGTATGGAGAGTCTAAGTGTCTGAATTTGTGCATTGAAGGAGTGTTACTCTACTGCACTTGAAAGAGGAAGACTTTGAAACTCTTAAAGACTCGACATTGTATTCTATTGATGCCTTGTAATAAGTTTGGAGCATAATCAAGGATTAGTCATTCTTTGGAGAGGGACCCGGAGACGTAGCCATATTGGCAAACTCCGTTATCAACTTTGTTTGCAATTCTCTCTTTTCTCTTGTTTTGAATCACTTTGTTATTTTTGTTAATTTAATTGTGTTGGTGTTTCACTTAAGTAATTTGGATTTTAAAGATTTGTAAACATTAAGCATTCAAATGCAATTAGTTTAGATCCTAAATCAGATCACTCCTCAAAAAGAAAAGTTAGTATGTCACTAAATTTAGAATTCTGCTAGATTTAGCAAATTCTACCAAGTTTAGCATATTTTCCTAAAACTATCATTGAAGTTAGAGGCCAGCTAGATAATTTTAGAGGAAGTTAAGATCTTAGAAAATTACCAAATTTAGTGGTCTACTAGCTTTTATTTTCAATGATCCATCATCAAGATGAAGAAAGAGCCAATGATCCCATCATCAAGTTGAGGAAAGTTTGTTCCTCATCCTGCTGATAAATCACAAACTGATTCAAAATGTTAATGCAAAACACATACAACATTAATTCCAAAAGCACTCATACTCATATTCATGAATTATAAAAAACACAATAATCACACATTCACTAATACTATAATATCCACAAAATCAAAAAAATCACCACAAAATAATATCATAATACATTTACATTATTAGATAATCACATTAACTAATAACATAATATCCATAAGAAAATGCCATAATATCTGTAAGGTCACAATGTGAAATAAGCATTCACACGAATCGTGTTGCAATATCCACCAAGTTAGATAATCATCCATATAAAAAATGCTATGAAAGTAAAGTAGCTAAACAAAACAGCTGTATACATCTAGTATGATTAGCCGAACAGAAGACCTATGTATGCTTCTATTTGTTGAAAGCTCACATATAACTTCACACACCATAAAAGTAATTGGATGGTCATTATTGAATCTAACAATTTACAAGCGTACCTTTGATTGAAAAGCAATTACAATTGCAAATAATGGGCAGTAGTTTGTGCACCACAAGTAGTGAAGCTAGTTGCATTCTATCTATTCTCTGAGCGCCACCATTTCACATGCCCATGAGCCAACACCATGTATGGGATGGGCTTTCCTGAGTATTAAGGTGGGTTTTCAACTCAGTCTCATGGGCTTAACAAACAAAAACGCATCAAATGCACAGAAACAAAAAACCTCTTATCTTGAGCTTTTTGAGACGTTAGCAATGGCTTGTTTATAAACAGTCCACAGAGCAGCGGATTCAGGATGCCCTTTTATGATCTGATCAACAAACTTGGCCTCGGTCATCTTCAAAATACTACTAATTCGCGTCGGATTGACCTTCCTCGCTCCATCCATTGCTGTCATATTTTGCAAAACTAAAAACCTGGGCCTCATTACCTTCTCCAAACTCAGTGAAAACATGCGTGCATACTTTATCATAAATTCTACAGAGAGTTCCATGTGGTTGAGCATAAAGTCCATCTTTTTCTTAACGTTTTCCTCCGAGTGGAGAAGGAATCGAGGGTAAACCCTAACTATTTCCCAGGCTTCTGCAGGCGAAAGGCCGCAAAGCCGAAGATTGTATATCTTGGCCTCACTTCGACGCGGCTGGTGGCCACCACGTTCACAACGTATTTGTACATTCTGCTTTCCTTGTCAATGCTAATCTTGCGAATGAGATCAAGTTGCGCAGGCGTCAGAGTACTGCGCGTCAAAACGAAAGGGTTTATCAACAAAAACTTGGTGAGCTCTATTCCACGAAAACCAAAATCCTCCCAAAAGGCAACTGAGGGTTTCAGCGTCTTCTGCAAGCTATTTTTAAGAATACAAGGGTTTCTCGTAATTGCTCTGATCAGAAAATCCTAAGTTGGGAATACAGTCTTGAGAAGCTTAATTTTGGAGGGGAGGTCCTCCAGCTTACTGGTCAAAAAAATCGGGCACCAGGTTACAAATTTGACTATAATTTTCTCCTCCACGCCAGAATCTTTTAGCACTTGAATCTTGGGCTCCACCACTCTTTCCACACTTTTATACATAAGCTTGGGTTGAGATCTGATTATTTTTGCGATTTGATCTTCGGTGAAGCCGTGTCTGTTGAGCATGTTCACGAGTTGTTCAACCTTATCCAGTGTTTTGAGCCGCCCCAGCGAGGGCGCGTTTTTCAACATTTTTGCGGCGTCGGCTGAAGCTATGTTAAATCTGGTGGTAACGAAGTGCGCGAAGAGATTTTTAGAACAGGCATTGTTGTGGCTAACATTACTGTTTGCAAGAATTGAGAAATTAAAGCGAAAATGGCTTGACGTGTTGAAGCTGAGGTTGCGCCGCACAGGTAAGCAGTAGAATAGTTTGCTGTTCATGTTTCGACTAGTAGCCGCAACGGACAGACGGTGACCTAGGGTTTCCACACCCTACAAACGGATTAACGATAACAGAACTACTCTTCTGTTTGATGGAACAGAGCATATACAATTGTAAAGGAAAACAATTTTTAGTAAGTTAATTGTGTAAATGTATTCAGTTAAATATAAAAAAGTTTAGATTAATTAAATATAATCAGATTCATTTTTTAATAATTTGTAACAATTAAGTTAAAAAAGTAAATGAGAAGTATAAAGATGTTTAGTTTTATGATTATAGAATGTGTGTTAATAATGAAGAATCTAGAATCAAATTAGAGTATGGGAAAATATATTATCTTTATAAGATATTATATTAGAGTGTTCTATTAGAGGTCAAGTTCATAGGTCTAGGTTAAGTCTACAATCTTGGATTCATTCCCTAAGACCAAACTCAATTTTACATGATATACAATTCTACCTTATCATTTGACCAAATAGTCTTTTGATTGCTTTACTTCTTGATATTTGAGGGCAAATGATATTTAGGAATACTTTGGAGGAGGTCTTGTTATGTCCCAGGGAGACAAGTTCTTCTAGTCAATCTCTAGAAATGTCTACAAAATTTCTAAGATAGTGGGCAAGGGTCCTCAAATAGAGTATGTAGATTCTTTACTCTTTTAGTGCACTAAACTTAGATGTGCCACTATGTATGACTCTACTAATGCTCTAGAACAAGAGGATTCCACATGTTGCTTAAATAATATATTGAGTGCATCGAATGCCTTTAAATACTAGCCCATAACACCAAAAGATGTGCTTAGTCAACTTAGGACAAGAAAATGAAAGGGGTCAACCAGCCAAAATTTGAATTTGAATTTTAGAAAGGAAAGACTCAAGTCCACACCTCTAGAAATACCCTTGGGTGGGCAAAGAGTCAAATTTGGGTGGCTAACAACTATCTCTTAACGAGTGTAAGGATAGATGTAATAAATGTGTGGATAAGGTATGTGTATAAAGATAAAATAGGTGCTACATACATAGAAATGCATGCATATATGGAGGGTTAAAAGCTAGGGAAATGGGCCCACCTTCACACATGATTGTCGATATGTACATGTAATCAAATTAACTCTTCATAAAATTGAAGGAAGGAGAAGTAAGAGTAATAGAAATTCATTTAATATCCCCTTTGAATCATCATCCTTTGAATTTTTTGACTATGGTATTTGGAAACTACTCATCAGTCACCATGTCAAATGTGCAATAATGGATTTGATCTCATTGAATATAAATGCTTCAACGGGCCAAAATATTGAAACTATAATTTTAGTAAATGATGAAAGAAAATCAAGGATAACACTATGAAGTATTCAAAAGATTAAGCAATTTTAAAAATGACACACAAAAAGAAGCTTGTATGAGCCCAAATAGAACCTTAAAAGTTCCCAAAATGAGAATAAGAAAACAACTTTGAGAAACTATAAATTCTAGAAAAATAAAACCCAACTCATAAACAATCTACATCACTGTGAAGTACACAAAAAATTAACCCAAATTAAAAAAATGCTAAAAAATGGAGCTAGAGTGACTAAGAACAAAGCTTAAAAAGTTTGAGTGCAAAAATTAAACTACCAAATAGTGTAGCCTCCTTCAAAAGACAAGTTAGTATGTCACTAAATTTAGAACTTTGCTCACTTAGCAAATTCTACCAAGTTTAGCATATTTTTCTAAAACTATCATTGAAGTTAGAGGATTTTAGAGGAGGTTAAGATTTAGGAAAACTGCCAAATTTAGTGGCCTACTAGCTTTCTTAGTGATCCATTATCAAAATGAAGAAATAACCAATGATCCCATCATTAGGTTGAGGAAAGTCCTCTAGTCCTCATCCCGCTAATAAATTAGTAAGTGATTCAAAACATTGATGCAAAACATACATAGTTGATTCCAAAATAACTCATACTCATCTATATGAAATTTTGAACACATTAATCACATATTAACTAATACTAATATCTACAACATCAAAGAATCATTACAAGAAAAAACCACAATACATTCACATAGTTAGATAATCACGCATTAACTAATACCATAATATCCACAAGGTCAAACAATCATCATAAAAAATATCATGATATCGATAATGTCAAATAAATTATCATAAATAAATGCCACAATGTGAAATAACCATCATAAGAAAATGCCAAAATATCTTAAGTTCAAATAAATCATCATAAAAAAATGCCACAATGTGGAATAAGAATCCACATGAATGATGTTGCAATATCCACAAGTGAGAAAATCATTCATATAAAAATACTATGAAAGTAAAGTAGCTAAACAAAACTTATATGCACATCTAGTATGATAACCCAAACAAAAAACATGTATGCACTTCTATTTGTTGAAAGCTCACAAATAACTTCATACACAATGAAAATAACTGTAACATGCCCATTGTTCTACCGATTGATTTTTTTCTATGTTTTACCCAAATGTGAACAATTTATGTTTACCAACATAAAGCAATAAAATTTCTTTTCTAATTCAATAGCAAGATACACATTTGGAAAAAACCCATTCCAAAATCCTATTGCATTTCAATAATAAGAGATACATATTCAAAATAATCTCATTTCAAATTTCCATTGCATTTTCGTAAAGTAAATTACATATTTCCAAGTAATGATTACCTATTACATAATCCCATGTAATGATAACATTTTTCTATTTACAATTTCAATAAAGATAGAGATACATGTATACATACATAGCTTCTAAGAGCTTAATGAAACAAAGTACAAATGGTCCAGATGTCCCTTCTTGGGCATGCATCCTAGATGTCCCCAACATTGGTGCATACATTCCAGATGTCCCCATTACTGGTGCATACAATTCTAGTTGTCCCCAATACTGGTGCATACATCCTCAAACCTCGACAACCAACTAATGAGGGAGAGTATCACTCAAGTGCTTTTCTGCCAACCACAGACTTACAGTGGTTCCCCACACATCTACCTAATTGGTAAGATGGCCCTACCCTTCGATGAAGAGATTGGTTTGATAACCTCATAATACTAGCCTTCTTGAGCATGGTGTTGTGTCCTACATATCTAGATCTACCATACATTGGCTACAACCTACATGTATGGTGTTCCCTACCTAGTATGCAAACATGGATCACGGTGAATTGACAATGTAAACAATGGCTACTTACACCACTTTGGCCAAGGAATTCAACACCCAGTACTTAGAGTGTAATTTGTATGTTCACCCACCCCTTAGCTTGATTTGATAAATGACCACACATACTCTTTCCGTTCATAATATAATTTCAACCAAAAAGGTGATGGCATAACAAACAAACAAACTAGGTTACTCCCTTTCCCATGGATTATCTTGACCCTAGGAATAACCAAGCTATCCACCCAAGTAATCATAACATCACAACATTAAATGACTTTGTTTCAAAAGTATAATCTCAACAATAAATTTCTTCATTCCAGAGTATAATCTCAACAATAAATGACTCCAATCAAAAGTTTAATCTCAACAATAAATGACTCCATTCAAGAGTATAATCTCAACAATAAACGACTCCAATCAAAAGTATAATCTCAATAATAAATGACCCCATTCACGAGAATAATCAACACTCAATTGATCATAAACAATCTTAAAACATCTACATTCAATATGACTCAAATATTCACATGTTTACAATGTTCACTACATTTGCATATAATCTGGAGGATATTATCCTGAGAGAAGTTTGTGCTTTTGCACCTACAAGTGCTCTTCTCAATACAGCTTTGGGTTGTGGGAACATGAGTCCTCTTCTAGAATTTCATGAATAGGAATAGAATCTTAATCGGAAATAAGAAAATAACATAACCAAAAAATACATTTTTCAACCCTATTGTTGAATATTGATATAACAATCAAGTATACACCCTAACCCTAGGGAAAAGACTCTCTTCCTTCTTTCAAGGAGATATGAGTAATCAATCAAGTATAGATTATCAACATGGTTCAACCTATCAATGATGACATTTTTATCATGCTATCATTCCCATTGTATTACTAACCTCATTATCCATAAAGGTTACCCAACATTATAAGCTAACAAATCCAAGATAACACTTCAATGTAATATTAATTTCCATACTTCACAACCTATGAAGTATATATAATCTATGACAATTTAGGTATTTAAGCTAATATGCTAAGATTATCTTATATAACCACACAAATTCAACAATTGGAATAGACATGTAAATAAATAGTCTCAACCAATAAGATCTCATAATAAATCACCCAAAGATAATGCAAGCTCCTTAAAATAAGAATGATTGAAAGATCAAACAAGCAAGTTCAACAAAAAAAAATTCATCTTTTCGTAAGCACTTGCATTCAAATATGATTCAACATAAAAAAAATAGAGAAGTAAAATCAACATGTCTAATTTTTATAGCTCTCAATGAAGATATCGCTTCCCAAGCTCAATCCCACAGTCACACTCTCTTCTCCTTCTAAAATCAACCTATCTCCAAATTCTAGCCTCATAAAAACTCTCAACAATTACAAATCCACAAAATAAATCTCTTTCTCACAAAATCTCTCAAAAATACACTTGTATAGAAAACTACAACTTAATAATGAATGAAGAAATCCGAATGAATGAGTGTAACAAAAGGTAGAGAAGTTTCCTCTATTTATACTTAAATTTGATCAACTCAATGCTATAAACAAGCTACTAAATTTGCCACCTTTTCTCTCCTTTCTACCACCACTTCATCATTAATGCATCGACTCAACCATTTAGAATGAAATGTGGTTGCTTCAAACTCTCAATACGCAACACATAAACATTATAAATATTTCCAACTTCTCAAATGAAGACAAGTCACCCTTTTTAAGTGACAATTAATGACTCTTTTACTGAGTTATAACACAACACTGCATATCTTTACATGGTTTACATATGTAATTGTTATCCAAATATATTTGTATATTCCATCGATTTAGTATAAGTGACAAGTGTTGATGTGTGTAGTTTATATGATAAATGGAATGCATTGTCCAACATTAGCACAAACTAAGCACTTTATTATTTGCATTCAATATTACATATTTATGTGCTATGCATTTATTCATCCTCCCATAAGTGCATTTTACAAGTATTTATGTATATCTACACTCTAGTGTATACATATACATATATATAATATATATATATATATATGTCATATATATATGTATATATATATATTTATATATCAATATATACGTATATGTGTATATACACGTAATTTAATAAAATATATATACATATATATATATATATTAATGTATATATACATTGAAACCATTAACTATCATTCATATATATATAGTAACAAATATATAATATATATACATATACATGTATATATACATATGTATGTACACTTGTGCATATATACCTATATATACATATTTATTATTATTTTAATATTCATAATAAACACACATATATTCATATTCATCAATGGGTATATACACAAAATGTGTGTATATATATATGCCATATATGTCCAATTGATATCCCCATGCATATTATGTATCTGTGTATGGTATGCGTAAGTATTTCTACTTACGTATACACACACATATATGCTCACATGCATGAGTTATCGCTCATACATATATAAATATATATATTCAATGTATATACTTATCAATATAAATATAAATACACGAAGAACTTATACTCAATATAGAGATTTAGTCACATAAACCAAACTAAGAACATTCACAAAATCAAAGATCAAAACCAAAACCATAATAAATCATTCCCAAGCTATGACTGAAGGTTTACTTACCAATTCCTAAACTAACTCGACTCATCTTAACCAAACTAGGACATGGGTGTGTGATAACTCAAATAAGAATGCTAAGGGTTACCAAACCAAACTCTTCTCTTGAGTGATACTCCCCCTCTCTTACTTGAGGGCTTGATTCATTCCTACTTCCAACTTAGTGTATCACAAAGGTAGTTAGCCAATCACATGAAATTCATTTGCATCATCAAAGTGTTGAATGAACAAGATAATTGAGAGAGGGGGGTGAATTAGTTGTACCTTAAACCTTCAAAACCCTTATTAACATTTTGATCCACATTCATATATTAAACCCTTAAACTGTTTATGATGAATTAACATGAAAAGAAAATAATATAAACTTAAACAATTTTAACACCATTCACATGAGAACACCAAATTTACATGAAAAAACCTAGGAGGGAAAAACCACTGTAAGGATTAGTTCACAATATAAGTAATTGCAAAATTGGTACAAAGAATCACAACTAGACTAGGACACACTATCCAGAAAGACTCACAACCAAGGCTCACAGTTGGAATAGAAAGGAGGAAGAAGGAATGTTACATAGAGAACATGATCTCAATGCAACAAAGAATCCACCACAATAGCTCCAACACCTTTCCAGCTCTCAAAAGATCAAAAAAACTTCTTTTCATTGCATCCAACAATCTTGCATTATAACTCACATTGCACTTCACTGCTTTGAATTTCACATCACAACACTTAGAACGACAACACACTCCATATCGTATCAAACTATCTTACATTTATACCATCCACGACTTGAAAAACATCTTCAAGTCGGTCATACACACCTCACACCTATAAATTCAAAAATAGGTCACCATGAAGCATTCCCACAATGGATAGGAATGAAATAAAACCACATCAAAACTTAATTGGGACCCAAATCAACTCTCACACTCCATGCAACACCTTCATCAATACTTAAACACCTTCAAATGTAGTGTAAACACCAAGTTGATTGTTACTCGTACAAACACCATTGATCAATTAAGCACATGCTTCCACAAACCCAAGGATGACTTGTGAACCACACACCATGCTTCTATACAATATGGAACAATACATGAATCACCTGAGATCCAACAAATTCTTCGTACCAACTCACACCTAAAGAATGTAAAAGTTGAATACACTCAAACTACTTTGTCATACATTGTAACTCTAAAAACCATCTTCCAGAGCATAAAACCTCAAACTCTCTTGAATGAGGTAAGATACTAACACCATCAACTCAGCTTTAGAATGCAAGTCTTGGAACACAACTACAGAGAAACATAGAGCAATGGAATTTCTCCCAGACACCTCTGTAAACAATACTGCAAATCCAGTTCACACACTCGTGAACATATCTCTCTTTGCACTTCAATCCAAAAGCCCAAATTTTGGGTATAGAATATGTGAACACCACTTTTCAACATATTTGAACCGCACAAGCATAGCATCAACATAGAAGAAATGTGAAGCACATTCTGAACCTCTGAACACACCTTCATGTCACACTATTTTCTCTTTCCTTCAAATTTTCTCAAAAGCACTTGGAAATCAAGCACTAGAGACATCATCTCAACTTATCTGAACATATCACATCAGCTCTAGACTCTTCATCATAAGAATAGCTCCATGTACTCACAACACTTATTTAATATCTCAACTATACATGCACAACAATACAACTCTATCAATACTTCTTCCACCAACCAGTTGACATCAATGACAACACCAACTTCTCCAAACTTGCAACAAAAAGCATTAAAGTAATCATATTGTAATACATGCTCATTCATCACATTTTCCATTAGTATATTCAAAATATAATCATACCTTAAAAAGTAATAACATCTTAATGCACATTTAAGTATTTTATTCACCTATTAAACATATTAAATTCATGATTTAAATTTATCATCATTGTTACTCATTAAGGTAAAAGTAACTTGGTAACTAAGAAATGGGGTGTAACAGTAACTAGCACTTGCATTGGAAGGTAATGCAGGGGTATCGTTCTCGATCAATTTTGTTTTGCAATTTTGGTTTTTTCCCTATTTTTGATTCCTTATATCTTTGTGACATGTGGCCCATTTCATTTGGTAGCAATATTCTTGAATCTTCCTTTCTCATTGCACATGGATGGTTAGAGAAGTTAAAACATTTTTTTCTCAATCGGTTGACATAGGGAGAGTTCACATTATACTAGTGGAAAAAGGGAATTGATCGATTTTGGGAGATGTCAGATCTATGTTTGTGGAGGCTGAGTGTTTTTGGCATCGGGGCAGGAAAGAATGGAAGTGGGGTTTCAAATTGGGAAGAGCAGAGGAGCACCGGTGCAAGACAAGAGAACAATGTCAAGAAATATTGATTGGATGGGAAATATCACAAATTGATTAGGTTGCAGTAGAAGACAAACCAAGCAGAGGGAGTAATCGAGTTGATGAATGACGAAGACGATTCCTTCAAGATCAGTTGTCTTTGTAACACGACTTTGTTTAGATCAATGCACATTTAATGTTTCATCTTATTGTTATTTGTAAACTTTGTTTTTTGTCACTTGTGTGTAAGGAATGAGATTTTCCAATGTTCTTGTCACCTAGGTAAAGGATCGGCCTAACCAATTAAGCAACATTTTGTAGGTTTTTTTTGTTGTGTAATTGTAGTATTTTGTTGCTCATAGTGTTTCATCATTTTCTCTAACCTAGCAGGTTGCCATCATTTTGGTACCAGATTAGTAAGAGATTGGGAGATTGGGAAGTGGACAAAATTCCACCAAGAAGAATGAGAAGAGGAGGTGCTCGAGGTGGTGATCGAAGAGGCCATGAAAGAGTTCTTGAGATGTTGCATAACCTATTAGCAAGGATGGATGCCATGGAGCAAGCACAATGAAAGGGAATAGTCACCTAGTGAATTTGGCGAAGAAGAGAAATCCCAAACTAATAATGAAGTTCAAGAAGAACTAAAAGAAGAGGAAGAAAGATGGATAAAGTTCATTATGAGTATAGGAGACAAACCAAAAATAGAGGTCCCTACTTATTCTGGAAGCCTAAATAGGGAAGAACTCATCGAATGGATCAATGATCTAGAAAAATGTTTTTAGTACAAAGGAGTTGTAGAAGAAAGGAAAGTTAAGTGTGCATGTACAAGGCTTAGAGACCACATTGTAATGTGGTGGGATTACGTACAATTTGAAAGATGAAAGAAGAACAAGGAAAAGATCACTTCTTGGGATTGAATGGTTGCCAAATTGAAGGCAAAGTTCCTTTCAGGAGACTATCAAACCAATCTTTTTAAAAGATTGTGGAATCTCAAGCAACAGGATATGTCAGTAAAAGAGTATACAATAGGGTTTTACAAATTGGTGATTTGGTCAGGCCATAGGGAGGACATGGAAAAGGTAGCAAGATACCTTAATGAATTGAAATATAGTTTGCAGGATGAATTGAGTCTAGTGTCCCATAGAAATCTTGAGGAAGCCTATCAGTTTTCCATTAAGGCAGAAGATAAGCTTATGAGAAAGCAGGATCAACAAGGACAAGGTAGAGGACGTGGCTATGGAGAAAGAGGACAAAAATGACATCAAGATGGAGAGGCAATTAGTTCAATTGGGAAAGTCAACTTAGAAATAGGAGGTTATCAAGATAGAGGAGAAAGATCATTTGGAAATGATGGTTATCAAGGTAGAGGAAGAGGTTTTGTTGGTAAATATTTCAAATGCAATCAATATGTTGGTCATAAGAGTTGGGAGTGTCTGAAATTCTCAAGAGAAGGTCACACAAGGCCATAAATGAGCAATCCGATTGTGCAAGAAAATTAAGAAAGTGTGGGATCACCTACTCATCACAACGAGGAACCTGAGACTAGAGAGTCTTTGTTGTTCAAGAGAGTGTTGTTGAAGCCACCAAAGGAGAGTACAAAACCAAAACAAAGAAAATCTTTATTCAAGAAAAAGTTCAAGGCTAGAGGTTGTTGCAAGTATGAAGGAAGTATGAAGGTGTTTTCATTGATTTCAATTGGTTAACTAGTTTTCAACTGGTTTTTGTTGTCATTGATGTCATGGATAATGGTTATTGAATGCATGTTGAGGATATTGAGAAAATTATAATAAAGGAAGGTTGTAAGTATTCAGTGTTTGCTTCGATTTTTTCTCTGGGATGTACTGCTATGCTAGTGAGGATCTGAGGAATTTTCCATGGTTATTGGAAGGTGTTATATCTAGATTTTTGGTTTCTGGATCGTTGTACAATGTGATTTATTTTCACCAGTTGTGAATTATGTTTTTCTATGTATCTGGCTGAGGTCCAGGAGAAATATAGTTGCTCCAAATTTCTTTTTTTACGAGTTTCATGTCTTGTAGTTTTCAGGATAAGTTAAAGAGGTCATGTTCAAGATAATTTTTTATTTGGAAAGATTGGGTTGCATTAAGGTTGTGTGTGCTCAATTTTTTAGGTGTTTTGCACGGGTATTGGTTGACCTTGTGTTTAACACTACTTATTGGTGCAAGAGCACCATTAAATAATGTTTGTCAATTCAAGATGCTATTAAGTAGGCTTTAGGATTTTGGGATTTTTCCATAAAATAAGGTCTTGGAGACCATTTTATAATGTAATTATTCATATTTGAGTCATATTAGGTGATTAGGGGGGTCAATTGTGTTGATAAAGAAAAATTGCAATTTGTTGTAAATGTTGTCATCAAAAATTGTAAAATTGCCTTGTAAGGGAATACCAATGGTCATAAGCACTCAAAAGTTAGTTTTGGTGGGTTTTATGGTTGATTTTAATTGGAAGGGGTCTATAAACACTGGAAACATCAATGTACACACTCTCTGGAAGATTTGAATACAAAACTCCTTCATTTTATCTTTGTTTTGTACAAATTTTCTTGTTTTTCCTTCATTTGTTGTGTTGGTACGATCCGTATAGGGGTGGTTTGAGAAAAATTCCTTTTGAATATTTTTGGGGCATGTATTAAATTGAATTTACATATATTTTGAGCCTTTAACTCAAGAATTGGTGGAAGTTTTGCTTGTTTTTCTCGTTGCAGGTCGATACCCTATTTCAAGGGTTTGAGGGCTTAAAAATGGCACTTTAGGCCATTCCACCTATTGTTCCCTATTGTATCTTAGTGGAATGGATGAATAAGGCTTTGGACACGTGTATTTGTGGTTTGTGGAAGTAGGGGATCCTGTAAGTGGTTTTGGGATGATGCCCTAAGGTTGGACAGAGCATTTTGCATGTGAAATGAAGGTGTCATTGTTGGGTTTTGACAAAACAGTGAAAGAATTGTCTATGTGTTGGTTTTATGAGTTGTTCTAGACCATTTAGAGTCTGTTGGATATAATTTTTGGGTTCTAAAATCCTGAGAGTTGTGAGATTGAATAAACCCTTGGTATTTGGCATGTAGAGTGAGGGTTTTGTGGAACATGGACTTAGATGTCATAAAATTGTGAACTAATGGTGGAATCTATTGTTTTGATGCATAATCAAATACTATCCATTGAGCTAGGGTGGAGACTTGGTGATTTGGAGGTACTTCCTTTGTAAAAGAGGGCTAATTGGTGGTTTTAGGACAGGGGCAGTCTATTGGTTTGCAAGATTTTCTCAAAGAAACCTTGTGGGATCTTTTAGAAAGTGTTGGTAGATGAGTCTCAGTTGATGTTGAGTTGGCCTCTGTACAACCTTCTCTAAGAGACATCTCCACAAGTTTAGTTTGGAGGGCTACAAGCCTTAAGGAGAGTGTTTGAGTCAAGTCGAGAGACTTGTGTTGTAAAGAGTTGTTTCCTGATTGAGATTGGTCATTTTGAGTTGGATAGGGAGTCTTAACCACCCTTGCTTACATCAGGTGGGATCAAAGCTCAGTTATTAGATCTCTTGTTTGTGATTTGATTGGATTTTGTAGGTTGGAATGTGAAGAGGCAATATTGTCAAGATGCCTCCCAAAGGAAGCATAGTTGCAAGAAAGGTGGTTGAGCAGGCTAAAGAAATAGAAGCCTTGAAAAGAGAGATGGCTGCATTGAAATCTAAGATTGGAGTGGATGTGGATGAAAGTGATACTGAAGAAGAAGAGACTTCTAGTGAAGAGGAAGAGATGGATCTAGATGATGTCATAATGATGAAGCTTTTGAAGGCTGTGAAGAAAGATGGACATAGCAAAATGGATGTGCCTAGACATGTATGGAGGAAAACTAGATGGAGAAGAGCTCTTGGATTGGATAGGGGCTTTGGAGAACTATTTTGATAGTGAGGAGATTGATGAAGAACACAAAGTGAAGAAGGCCAAAACCAAGTTGAAAGGACATGCTTTGTTGTGGTGGAACTTTGTGCAAGATGAAAGGCAGAGGAAAGAAAAGAACAAGATCACTTCTTGGGAGAGAATGAAGACAAAATTGAAAGGCAAGTTCCTTCCTTGTGATTATAATGTTCAATTACTTTAAAGATTACAAATTCTTAGGCAAAAAGAACAAGATGTGCAAGCATACACTGAGGAATTCTATAGGCTAAGTATAAGAACAAAGAATGAGGAGGATGAGGAAGAAAGAGTAGCTAGATATCTCAATTTCCTAAGGTATAATATTCAAGATGAAATCAATTTATTGGCATCAAGAACAATTGAACAATGTTTTCAAATGCCAATAAGAGTAGAAGAAAAACTCAAGAGACAAGAGAAGGAAACAAGAGGAAGATGTAGTACTTCTAGGGGCAGAGGTACATTTTCAACACCAAGACAGGCCAAAGAAGATCTTGAAGATTCTGATAAGAGCAAAGAACAAGCACTTGAATCAAGAGGAGGATGGAGAGGGAAGAACAAGTTGTAGGAAAGGAAGAGATTCTAATGAATTTTTAGGTAGGTGTTATAAGTGTGGTAAGTTTGGTTACCCTTTCTTCAAGTGTCCAGAGAAGATTGGAACCACATCAAGTGGAGGAGAAAGGAAACTTGATAGGAGAGCCCAAATTGTTTATGAAGATGAAGTTGAAAGTTCAAACTCCAATACTCTTCGTGCTACTCCTGAAGTTGGTGAGATGTTGGTGATGAAAAGACAAACCTTGAAGACATCCATGGAGAGAGAGAAAATTCAAAGAAGAGCCTTGTTTAAGACAACATGTAGATGCAAAAATAAGGTATGTAAAGTGATTGTTGATTTTGGATGCACTGATAACATGGTGTCTAGTGATATGGTGGAAAAATTTCATTTGGAAAGAGTGCCTAAACAAAAAATTGTAAAGTGTCTTGGGTTAGTGAAAATCAAACCATTTTTGTGAGTGAAAAAGCTACTGTTGAGTTTCAAATTGGCCAATATAGGGATAAAGTTGTTTGTGATATATTACTTATGTTTTGCTTGAGAGACCTTAGCAATTTGATAGGTTTGTAGTTAATCATGGGAGACAAAATACATATAACATTGAAAAAGATGGGAAGACATTTGTTCTAACTCCATTGGATGAAGAGGCAAGAGAGCAAGGTGAGATCATCATGATAGGAAGAAAGTAATATGTGAGCAAAAAGGAAGGTGAGAGCATGAGGTTTGCAACTATGTCTGAGTTTGATATTGTTAGAATAGTGAATAGGAAGGATGGAGATAATGTGAAGACAAAGATGGAGAAGAATGCTTTTTTGTGGAAAAGGAAAGAATATGGAATGATGTCATAGGTTAGTACAAACAAGAGTAAGTGTGAAGTGCAAGGAAAAAGTGAAGGCGTATTGATAGGGACAGTCATGTGCCTTGTGGTGATGAAACATGTAAAAAGGTAGCCTAGTGATGTTGAAACAGAAGTTTGTAAGATTGGTAAGGAAGTGAACAAGAATACAAAGGTTTATGATGGTGATAGGATAGTGGAAAAGGTATGTGTAGATCTAATAGAGACCACTAAATGCATTGGTACAAACTTTTGTAAGGTTGACAGAGGAAAAAATGAAGAGAGGAAGGATACTGAGTAGAGGACTATGCAAGAGGTAAAAATTAAAGTGATGGAAGAAGATGAAAATGTGTGTATAGAGGTAAAGATGAGTGTGACATCAGAGTTTGATGATGGAAAAGATGGAAAACACCCCACAGAGCAGAGTGCACAGTTGGAGCAAGGATCAAGTGATGGTGATGGAAAATATGTTAAGGACAGTGAAGAATCAAAGCAAGGTGAACTTGTTGAAGGCAAGAATTAAGGTTAGAGATGTGAAAGGCACAAAGGCGGACAAGCTACATCAAGCTTTCCAAGAGACTTGGAAAACTTTAAAGTTGGGGTGTATGGTGCAGAAGCACCATTAAACAATGTTTGCCAATTCAAGATGCTATTAAGTAGGCTTTAGGATTTTGGGATTTTTGCATAAAATAAGGTCTTGGAGACCATTTTATAATTTAATTAGTCATATTTGAGTCATATTAGGTGATTAGGGGGGTCAATTGTGTTGATAAAGTAAAATTGCAATTTGTTGTAAATGTTGTCATCAAAAATTGCAAAATTGCCTTGTAAGGGAATACCAATGGTCTTAAGCACTCAAAAGTTAGTTTTGGCATGTATGGTGGTTGATTTTGATTAGAAGGGAACTATAAAATTCTGGAAACATCAATGTACATGCTCTTTGGAATATTTGAATACAAAACTCCTTCATTTTATCTCTGTTTTCTATAAATTTTCCTATCTTTCCTTCATTTGTTGTGTTGGTATGGTCCATATAGGGGTGGTTTAAGAAAAATTCCTTTTGAATCTTCATGGGGCATATGTTAACTTGAATTTTCATATGATTTGAGCCTTTAACTCAAGAATTGGTGGAACTTTTGCTTGTTTTTCTTCTTGCAGGTCGGTACTTTGTTTCAAGGGTTTGAGGGCTTAAAAATGGCACTTTAGGCCATTCCACCTACTATTCCCTATTTTATCTTGGTGGAATGGATGAATAAGGCTTTGAACATGTGTTTTTGTGGTCTATGGAAGTAGGGGAGCTTGTAAGTGGTTTTGGGATGATGCCCTAGGGCTGGGCAAAGCATTTTGCATGTGAAATGAAGGTGTCATTGTTGGGTTTTGATGAAACAGTGAAAGAATATTCTATGTGTTTGTTTTGTGAGTTTTTCCAAACCATTTATAGTCTGTTGGATGCAATTTTTGGGTTCTAAAAGCCCAGGATTTGTGAGATTGAATAAACCCTTGGTATTTGGCATGTAGTGTGAGGGTTTCGTGGAACAGGGACTTAGAGGTCATAAACCTATGGAATAATGATGGAATCTATTTTTTTGATGCACAATCAAAGACTAACCATTGAGTTAGGGTGGATAATTGGTGATTTGGAGGTACATCCTTTGTAAAAGAGGGCTAATTGGTGGTTTTAGGATAGGGGCAATCTATTGGTTTGCAATATTTTCTCAAAGAAACCTTTTAGGATTTTTTGGTAAGTGTTGGTAGATCTTAAGGTGAGTCTTAATTTATGTTGAGTTGGCCTCTTTATGACCTTCTCTAAGAAATATCTCCAAAATTTGAGTTTGGAGGGCTACAAGCCTTAAGGAGAGTGTTTGAGTCAAGTTGAGAGACTTGTGTTGTAAAGAGTTGTTTCCTGATTGAGATTGGTCATTTTGAGTTGGATAGGGAGTCTTAAAAAACCCTTTCTTACACCACTTACAAAGCTTATGGAAGTGTGTTGAAGTGTGTGTTTGGGTCACCCTCATTCTAATTCCATTGTAGAATTTTTTAACGCTGACCTAATTCAAATTTGTAAATGTAAATGGTGTAGAGATGACTTTGGATGAGTTTCAAAGGTGAAGATGGTATAAATACAAGTTGAGATGTTTGTGAAAGATAACATGCAAGAAAGATAGATGTGAGATAAATGCAAAATAGTGTATGTGATGCAAGTTTGTGTAGATCAATGCGACTTGTGTAATTGTTGAGTTTTCAAAAGTAGTGAGTTGAAGGTGTACTCTATCATTCATACATGTCTACAAGTGTTTGAGTGAGTTGTGATGGAAATTTCTGTTGCATTGATATTTTTTTCTCTTTTTAACAAATCTCTTCTATCTTCTTTATAATTCTACGGTAGTGAGCCCTTCGGGTGGTTAACCCTTGTTGGATAGTGAGTCCTAATTCAAATAGTGAGTCATGTTTTGGCTGTGAGCCTTTGTAATCAGTTTTTATATTCTTTATATTGTGAGCTAATCCTCACCATGGTTTTTCCCTTATTGGGTTTTCCACATAAATATAGTGTTATTGTGTGTGTGATGTTTTTTAGTTTTTTCTTTTTCACTTAATGATTAATCACATTATCAAAGTAAAGGATTTGTCAATGATAATTGATCTAATCTTTGGTGGAAGTGCTTAAAGGTTAAAATATGTTACAATTAATTCACACCCCCCTTCTCAATTGTCTTGTTCAATAATTGGTATTAGAGCTTGGTTCCTTGGAGAAGAGCTTAACCACTTAAGGAAGGTTTGAGATGGTGAGTAAGATCACTTTTAAGTATCTTAGGTTTGATGGAACTAATTATGCTATCTAGAAAATAAAAATGGAAGAATGTCTGGAGGACTATGGATATGATGTTGAGAAAGACAATAAGACTGCTTACACTTCTCCTACTAATGGTCCAAGTATAGCTGATGAAATCAAGGCACATGAAGCAAACAATAAGGAAAATTTCATTCTAAAGAATAGTATTTCACATTCCGAGTTGATTAAAGTTTAAAATATGAAGACTACTAAACAAGTCTGAGATGCTTTGGAAAAGACGCATGAAGGAGATGAAAAGGTCAAATAAGCAAAGATGCAGAATTTGGAGGCACAGTTTGAGATCCTGCATATGTCTAAAGATGAGAACATTAGATCCTATGTATAGAGAGTGGATGAGCTCGTAGGTGGAATGCAAGGATGGTGCTGTTGTAGATGAATCTAGGATTGTGAAGAAGATTTTGAAAACTCTCCCTAATGCATATAGTGAAAAGGTATCTACTATAGAGGAATTTATAGATTACAAGGTGTATACTAAAGATTAGCTATTAGGAACTCTAACATCTTATGAAATGAGAAAGCCTAGATTGAGAAATGGATTGAAGACAAAAAATTCTTTCAAGTCTACAAGAATTGAAGATTCAGATGAAGAGAACCTTGTTGAAGTAGAAGCTAAATTTGTGAGAAGGATGAAGAAAGGCTTCGATAAGTATGAATGTAAGTTACCCTTTAAATGCTTTAGTTGTGGAGGAATAGGTCATTATTCCTTGAGATGTTTGGAAAGAGCTAAGAAGAATAAACATAGATTGAGCAAAGAAAACAAAGGTAAGAAGATCAACAAAGCATATAATGTGAATGAAGGTGCTAGTATTTCTGATGAAGAATCTAATTATGGAGATTTTGATGACAATGAATGTTTGTTCTTGGCTATAATAGATGAATCTAATTCTACTAACACTGAAAGATAGGTGAAGGAAAGTGCTCTAGATAAAGTTGAAGATACTATAATTTCTGCTCTTCGTGCCAAACAAGAAAATAACTACTGGGTTGTTGATAGTGGTTTTTCACAGCACATGACTAGTGATAAGAGTAAGTTTGTTAAACTTGAAAAATATGATGGAGGCTTAGTTAAATTTGGAGATGATACTAGTGCTAATATTTGTGGGATAGGTTTTGTAAGTTTTGATAGAAAAACATAATAATAATGATGTCTACTATGTTAAGGGTTTAAGGCATAGTTTCTTGAGTGTTGGATAGATGTGTAGTAAAGGATATAATCTTGTATTTGAGGATGAAAGATGTGAAATCAAGAAAGGATTCAAAACAGTGATTGTTGTAGGAAAGAAGTCTAAAGGAAATATATATCAACTTAAGGGCGTTGATGGTCATTGATTTATGACTCAGATTAATGACAATTGATTATGGCATTGGAGAATGTGAACATGAGTTTTGACAATTTAGTGAGGATTAGTGCAATACAAGTTGTAAGAGATTTACCAAGGATTGCAAAGCCTATTATTGTTGTTTGCAAGGATTTTCAGTTTGTTAAGCAAGCGAGAAATTGTTTTAGATCAAAGGAAAAATATACTACCAGACTACTGGATTTGATTCATACAAATCTCTGTGGTCCTACAAGAGTGAACATTCTACAAGGTGAAAGGTGTTTTATGATTTTGATTGATGATTACTCTAGGTATACATAGGTTACTTTTCTTAGAGAGAAATATGATGCATTAGATAGATTCAAGAAATTTAAGGATATGGTAGAGAATGAAGTAAATTTGAGGATAAAATGCTTGAGGTCTAACAAAGGTGGTGAGTTCATCTCAAATGAGTTTAACATGTTTTGTGAAGTTCATAGAATAAAAATATAGTTATCTATTCCTAGAAATCCTCAGGAGAATGGAGTTGTTGAAAGAAAGAACATAACAATTCAAGAAGTTACTAGATCAATGATTATAGAGGCAGGTGTACCAGAAGTTTACTAGAAAGAAGCCATTCACACTGTTGTTTATGTGTTCAATTAAGTTCAATCAAAAGCTAACAACACCAAGACCCCCTATAAGCTATGGTGTGGAATAATTCCTACTGTCAAGTATTTCAAGGTATTTGGAAGCAAATGTTATATCAGATAGGATGAAAAAAATTTAGGGAAGTTTGATGCTAGAAGTGATGAAGGAATCTTCCTTGGATATTCTACTAGAGAAAAGCTTATAGATGTTTCAATAAAAGATTGGGAAATATTTTAGAAAGCACAAATGTCAAGGTTGATGAAGTAGTGAAGAATTCAATTGAAGTTGATGGATATGTATCTGAACCTAATTGTATAGAATTTGAAGAAGTTGTGGAAGAATAGGAGAATTAGAATGAAGAAGAAGAATCTCTAGTGGTGTCCCCAAAGACACCTAAATATGCACAAAAGAATCATTCAGAAGATCAAATAATTGGGGACAAGAGGAAAAGAGTATTGACAAGAAGTAGAGCTGGTGCTACTAGTAAGATAAATTTGTGTTTACTTTCTGAGGATGAACCAAAGATCATAAGTGAAGCATGCAAATATGAGAATTGGATGAACGCTATGAAAGAAGAACTTATGTATATTGAGAAGAATCAAACTTGGGAATTGGTCCCTAGACTAATAGATAAAAATATAATTGGATCAAAGTGGGTATTCATAAACAAGTTGAGTGAGAATGGAGAAGTGGTTAGAAATAAAGCAAGGCGTGTGTGTAAGGGTTACTCACAAGTAGAAGCTATATATTTTTAGGTGAATTTTTCTCTGGTGGAAAGGATGGAACCTATCAGAATATTTTTAATGTTTGTTGCTTATAAAGACCTTTAATATTTATCAGATGAATGTTAAGTCTGCATTTCTGAATGGTGAGTTAGAGGAAGAAGTCTACATGGAACAACAAAAAGGATTTCAGTTGTTAGATCAACTAGACATGGTTTGAAAATTGAATAAAGCCTTATATGGATTGAAGCAAGCTTCTAGAGCTTGGTATGCAAGGTTAGATAGATATTTGACTCAGCAAGGTTTCAATAAAGGTATGACATATAGTAATTTATACTTTAAAATTGAAAATGAAAAAATCTTGATAGTGGTTGTATATGTTGATGATATTATTTTTGGAGGAAATGAAACTATGTGCAAGATGTTTGTTGAAGAGATTCAAAAAGAATTTGAGATGTCTATGCTTGGTGAGATGAATTTCTTTCTTGGGCTACAGATCAATCAAACAGGAAAAGGAATTTTATTTCATAGTCAAAGTATGTAAGAGAGATGTTGAAGAAGTTTGGGATGGATGGTTCCAAACCGGTATGCACTCCTATGCTGATTGGTTGCAAATTGAGTAAAGATGATGATTCACCTAAGGCTGATAAGAGAAAATATAGATCTATGATTGGAGGATTGTTGTATTTAACTACTACTAGACTAGATATTATGCATGTATTTTGTCTTGTGGCTATATTTCAAGAAGATCCTAGAGAAACACATGTTGTTGTTGTTAAGAAGATATTCAAATATTTGAATGGCACTCCAGATTATGGCTTGTCATTTCCTAGGGATACTGATTTTACACTAAGTGCTTATACAGATGCAAATTGGGCAGGTTGCGTTGATGACAGGAAAAGTACAAGTGGTGGTGCATTCTTTCTTGGTTGCAAATTGGTGGCATGACTAAGTAAAAATCAAGATTCAATTTCCTTATCCATTGCAAAGGTTGAGTATATTGTTGCATCATCTTGCTGTACACAAGTGTTGTGAATGAAACAAACATTAAAAGATATCAAAATAATATATGATGATCCTATTTCTATCTTCTGTGATAATACAAGTTCAATTAACATTTCAAAGAATCTAGTGATGCACTCAAGGACAAAGCATATATCTATTAGGTCTTTTTGAGAAAGAAGGTTATGGAGAATGAAGTAAAACTTGAAAATGTACCTATGAAGGATTAGGTTGCTAACATATTTACAAAGTCTCTTCCTAAAGATACTTTTGAGTATCTCCATGAGAAGTTAGGGGTTATTGCCCCTCATTTCTTGAACTAGATGTATATGGAAATGCATCAATTTGGTGGGCCTATGGATCTATCTTTCTTTTGGACTGATGTTTTGGTGGCCACCTCTCAGGGGGAGTAGGTAGTGTCATGTGTTGTCATTGAAAGAATATTGTGTTCTTAGTGTCAAAGGGGAAATCAATGTAATACATATTTCTCCTTTGTCATTGATGTCAAAGGGGGAGAGGAAGATGTGAAAAAGGGAGAAAGTATCATGTGAAAAAGTTTATCTACTAAGGGGGAGAAAATAAAATCATTGAAAATATGTTCAAAACTATTGTGTTTGTCTTTAATGGTTTTTCACATCATGTGTTGCCATTAATGACAAAGGGGGATATTGTTGCAAGTATGAAGTATGAAGGTGTTGTCATTGATGTTAACTAGTTAACTAGTTTTCAACTAGTTGTTGTTGTCATTGATGTCATGGATAATAGTTATTGACTACATATGTCAAGGATATTGAGAAAATTGCAATAAAGGAAGGTTGCAAGTATTCAATGTTTGCTCTGATTTTTTCTCTGAGATGTGCTACTATGATAGTGAGGATCTAAGGTATTGTTCATGGTTGTTGGAAGGTGTTACTTCTAGATTTTATTGGATAGGATAATTGAGAGGGGGGGTTGAATCAGTTGTCACAAATTTAAACTTTAATTCTATTACCAGAACTAACACTTAGCACTTCCCAAAACATCTAACATCAATTACAAGTGAAAAAACTCAAATCCATCACAAAAAATAGTAACACCATATTTACGTGGAAATACCAACGTAGGAAAACCATGGTGAGGATTAACTCACAATGTAGAGAATATCAAAATTGATTACAAGAGGTTCACTACATGAGTTACAAGGCTCACTGCCTGAAACAAGGACTCACTGTTTGGAAAAAGGAATCACTGTCCTATAGGGATAACAACCCAGAGGGCTCATTTCCACAGAGATACAAAGAAGACAAAGAAGACAAAGAAGACAAAAGGTTTCACCACAACCACTTGCAAACATGCATGAATGATAGAGTCCACCTTCTACTCACTGCATCCAAAAACTCAACATTTAAGCTTTGAACTATCTGACACACACAAATCACACAAACTCTCTAAATAGCATCAATTTTCTCTTTCACTTATCTTACTTATTTGCTCTTGTATATTTTTCATTACTAGCTCATCATGTATTTATACTATCTCCAACCTCGAAAAAGATCCAAAGTCGTCCATCCAAATTCATCCTAGGGTGGAATTAGAATGAGGGTGACCCAAACACACACTTCACTGTGTTGAAAATGAAGGTAATATTGTAGCTTAAAACTTGTAAAACTATGAGACTGTAGATCTAATTAAGTCACTAACTCATTTGACTGCAAAATACAATGATTTTTTTGACAAAAGATGTATAATTAGATGTATCATCGGGTACCTGTGTATTTAATGTGATTTAAAAAAAATAAAAAAATTATGCTCGACGTTTGTTGAAATTGTGATGCTCTATGATTTTCGTCTCTATTTCGACATACAATTTGTGGGCCGACATATGGTTAGCTTCCATAATTTGTGGGCCGACATATGGTTAGCTTCCTTAATTTGTGGGCCTATGGGTATATGGTTAACGTTCATCGGGGTTTCAATGAATATTTTTTAATAAATAAAAGTGAGTTTTCCAATTTATCTATACTTGTGACAGTGTTTTTCCATACTTGTGAATTTTCTATACTTGTGAATTTGCTATACTTGTAACAATTTGTGGAGGTTATAGGCCAAATTTTTTTGGTGCAAAATATCATAATCATTATATTTTGTTATCTGTCTATGATTAAAAATTATTGGAGTGTGAGTTTGATATTTTTTGAAGATCTAAATATTCAAGCTTGGTAAAGAAAAATCATGTTAGATAATATTAGTGTAGAACAAAATGAAGAGACACTTGCTAGATTGTGGGCTAGATTGAAAAGAAAGGGTGATGGGAAATGTTATTGTCCTTGAAATAATTGCAAGGGCTTAAAGATGAGAAGACTTTTAATCACAACAACTGAGAAACATTGTAGGCAACATGGTGACATTGAAGGGGGTATGATTATCATCCATTGGTAAGTTGTTCATTATATGTCTTTATATTGATTGAATTTGCAAACGCTTCTATCGATTTAACATTTTTTATATATAAAAAAAATCACCTGATCATGATCATGGTTTATTTGTGTCGATCATTATTATAAAGGTGGGGCACCCTAGGGCACATGATATGGATTATCATGACCCAAAGAATGTGGTTTTGCAAGCGAAGGAACATGGAGCTATGAATATTGAAGATGAAGTTAATGATCCTATGGAAGAAGATGATCATGCACCAGAAAACACAGTTGAAGATGATGGTACAAATTCATTGATCCATGACAAATTTTGTGGCACAACTGATCATGATGATCGAGATGACTTCGATGATATTTATGATTTACCTATACTTGAGAAGGCATACGAACCCCTTTATGAAGGCTCCCAAACAACTCTTCTCTCTGCTATATTTTTTCTAGTGAACTTGAAGGTTATGAATGGTTTATCCAACATAGCAATCTCACAGATGTTAAGGTATGCCATATATGTCATCTTTTTTCATCTATTTTTGTTGCTAGTTCACCACTAGTAAATAAAGGATGGAATATGTACCATTAATATTCTTTATATTAACAAATTATTTTTTTGATGTAGATTGATAGATGAATTTTTGTTACCACCATCAAATATTTTACCTCACTCATACTGAGATTTATTTGCCATTATGAAAGATATTGGAATGGAGTATCAAGCAATAGATGCATGTCCCAATGATCATATTATATATCATAAAAAACATGAATTTGCAACATAATGCTTGGAATGTCATATAAGTACATATCAAACAGATTGATTAAAAAAAAGGTGTCTCGCAAGGTTCTTCGTTATATTCCCATTATTCCACATATGCAATGATTATTTAGGTGCGAACGCTTAGCACAATTTATGGATTACCATGCACAGAATAGAAGTGGAGATGACATTCTTCGAATGCCTACAGATGGTTTTGCATTTAGGGACATGGAGGAAAAATGACCACACTTTAAAGAACCTTGTAATCTCAGGATTTCATTAGCAATAGATGATGTCAACCCATTTGGAGAGCTGAGATCTATTTACTCGGTGTGGCCTGTTTTTGTTATCAACAATAACATTCCTCCATGGATGTCAATAAAGAGGGAGCACATAATGTTGGCAATGATTGTTCCAGGTATTTGTTTACATCAATTTTCTTTAATGTAGTAGCATCTCATTTGTCTTATTTATTGCAT
The DNA here is from genome assembly GCA_007258455.2 of Sequoia sempervirens. Taxonomy (NCBI): domain Eukaryota; kingdom Viridiplantae; phylum Streptophyta; class Pinopsida; order Cupressales; family Cupressaceae; genus Sequoia; species Sequoia sempervirens. Next base: position 13,932,398 of record VDFB02000001.1, read on the forward strand.
AATGAATTATATTTTTTTCATTTAATAGTCATATACATTAATTTATATATATTGCAATAAAATGGTTATAATAATTATGTAATGTTTATGTTCATTCAACTAGGTAAGTATCAAGTTAAAGATATGAATGTATATATCGAGCCTCTTATCGATGAGTTACTGAAGTTATGGAATGGTGTCACTATGTATGATGTCTCTAGACCAATAGGACTAAGACAATTTCAATTCCATGTAATGCTTGTATGGACAATCCATGATGCCTCAAGGCTAACACATTTTTGTCGTATGTTATAACATTCAACTGCACTTTAACAATATTTAATTTTATGAATTATATATCATGCATGTTTTTTAAATAATCTATTCATTATATATAATTATAAAAATTGACATATTTAATCCAATTATATATGATCTTGTAGGTCTACAAACAAAGGGAAAATTTGCATGTCCAGTTTGTGGTTCAAAGATGAAATATTATCGTTCAACAAGTTTAGGAAAACAGGTGTTTGATGAGTATAGACACTTCCTCCAAAAAAATCATAAGTATCGAACTACTGAAAAACATCTTTTCAATGGGAAAGAAGAGACTATATCAAAACCACAAAGAATGACACCTCGCCTATGGAAGTTGGAATATAATAGAATTAATCATCAAGGTTATACATCAGACCAAATTGTTTATCTATCATATATGATATGTTTGGAATTTATATTTTTATATTGTGTTTTGTTTACTCATGTTGTAATTGACAATGATTTTTGTTGTTAATTTGTTTAACTTATATGCTTCATGAAGGTCGTCAAGCCATTAGTGGCCAACTTCCACAGGGACTGAAAAGTTATCCCATACAATTTAGTAGGTTTCCCTACTATGAGGAGCTACAAATTGTGTAGTTATTTGATACAATTCATATCGGAAAGAATATAACAAAAAACGTTATGGAAAATATTGGATGGAGGGCATGACAAAGAAAAAATTGTCAAAATTTGTAGTGACATTTAGGAAGCCAATCATGCAATGAAAAATGCCATTCAATTAAATAGAAATGGAGACAAAATTAATATAAGCACCCTTCCTTGGTTATTAATGGAGAAAATGCTATAAAATAAGTCATACGAAAAATTTGATTTCCCACAAGATTTGTTGCGAACATAAACAATATCATAACAAAGAAAGGTAAATTTGGGCCAGGGATGAAAATGCATGATTGGCATACCTTCATTAAGGTAATTATTCTGGTATATTTTATATATATTTGTATACTGCATGTACTTTTCAGTGTATTATGTTTACTATTTTGGAAAAATAATAAAAAAATCATTTTATAATTGTTGCAATACGTTCTACCTCTATCTCTCCCAGACAACTTCGACAACAATGTCAAGCAAGTTATATATGACCTTAGAAAATACATGAGGTAAGTAGCAATATTTGTTCAATTCATTGAATAGATCTTATATTTGCCATTTGTTTACTTGTTATGTAATATATTGTATATTTTTGTTAAATCTCATTAATATATTTGTGCCTTGAATCACTTGTAGATGGTTTTCATATAAAGAAATCTATAAAGAAGTCTAATGTGTGAAATGAAAAAGTGTCTACCTTCAACATTTTTCAATGTACAAGAACACTACCTCATACACCAAGTTGAGGAGATTGAATTGTGTGGACTTGTACACACAAGGTTAATGCAGATGGTTGAGAGGCACTTAAAATTTTTGAAGGCTTTGGTTAGACAAAAAGCACATCCTTAGGGTTCTATGGTGGAGGGATATATGGTATACCAGACCATGGTGTACATTACTAAATATCTTCCTAAGTTCGTAGCAAAGATCCATGTAGATCGCATTTGGGATCCCAACTCCATTAACAAATTTGAAGGGGAGTACCTGATGGAAAAGGTAGATTGAGGAAAGTGAGAGGTAATTATAAGATGATCATGGAGATTAATTAGAATACATTTTACATTACCTTCAATTTCTTGAAAAGAAACAACAGAGAACTAGTCCAAATGAAAGAATCTTCCACACACAAATAGAAAAGTACTGGTATTGTATTACTCTAGAAAATAAGTCTTTCATTGCTGAAAAGTATTAAAATCTTAAAAAGTGTTGATGATAAAATATTACAATTCAAATTTCATATATATAAGAAGAAGACCTTGTTAGCTCTCAAAAATGCAGGAAAAATGCCTCAAGAGGTTGTCAAACTCTTGGTATGTTTCAGGGTAACATATAAGGCCAAATAGTTTAGACCTTCTTCTCTTCAGGTGCTGCTAGACCTGGGCGGGTATACCTTTATGAATGAAGTACACTTGATTTGTGTTTATTTTTCAAGAAATTTATCCACAAGGGCAAGTGGGAGTGGACAATTGAATCTTTATTATGGTATAGATTGTATAAGCAATATCAAGGCTAATCCTAATATGTTCAGTTAATAGATGTAAAATATAAAATGGATGAACTAAAATTAAGTATGTAAGACCAATGCCTTGTTGGGTATATGGACTCTAATGAAAATCTAGAAAAGTGTAATATGTGATGGAAATAATTCAAACTGTTTGACACACAAATGTAGTTTGCAACTTGTACAAATGTGCAAGTAAATGGCTGACAACTCTACTTGAGATAGGATGACAAACCTAATTATTTGATTCTTCTTAATAATCCAATTAATACTTTCTAGTTACTATTATTGATTATAAGGATATAATATTTACTTGAAAGAACCAAACGATCACATCACACAAATACAACAAATGTGTATCAACAAACTAATATAATATGTACTTGGATCTTGTGTATATCTCTATCAAACCTTTAGGGTTGGGCTTATATGTGGCATTATTGTTCTTCAAGAAACTATCAAAGACTAAGGCATATTTCAAATCTGACCCGAGAAAAATCATGACTCCTGCATCTTCTAGCATCTTTCTCCCCTTCTCAGGAGTCATATCTTCCATTTCTTTATCCACACTTGTTTTTAGGTTACCCAACAACTGTTCTTCATTAGTTGGTGTTATATTTCCAACTGATTCCCTTATTTGTTTCCCTTTTTTCTGATACAAGAAAGCCTGAAACTCTAGAGTTTTTACAAATTCATCGTCAACTATGAATAATCTATATGCAATCTATCTTGCATTTGTATCTGAACTTTCTTCAACTTCTATCTCCCTAGGAGGACATTTGTAAGTTTGAGTTCTTGATCTAGAGATTTTGTTAGTTGTGCTATGAGGCATGTTATCACCGGGTGTTTCCTCCTCTGAAGATAGCATCCCAACATCTGGAATCCTTTGTTGTACTCATCAACCATTCTTTCTACTTCCTCTTCCAAATTTCTAATCAAATCATCATATTGATAGGGTATATGATCATACCCACCCAAGTTTATTTTGTCCCTTGCAAAGTTGATATACCCCTCTGGATTGAATCCTTTTTGTTTTGGACCTTTATTCATGTTATATTGCAACAATTTATTCAAAACCAAATCATATCCCTCCCTTGCCAAAATAGTGCAATCACCGAAACAAAGTGTGCTAGGCATAAATGCCTATTTTCCAAAAGAGCTTAAATTCATGAAATTTGAATAATCTAATTGCTTGGAAATATCAAGATATGCAATTGTGTTAGGTACTATTTTTGGAAAAATAAAGGGTGCATCCTCAAATCCATATATCTTGATCATTGTTACATCTTCCAAACAATACTAGTCTCCCTAATTGTGATTAATAGGCCCACTAAAGTCATTGGGTTTGAGTAACCTTTTTATCTCATCAGACAACGAATATTCACAAGGGTAATTATACAATATATACAATGGCTTCACAAAATATTCTTTAGAATGTATGAATCATGAATTGGAAAATCTACTATCCCAAACAACAATCCAAAGTTGCATTGACAACAACCCCCCTTGTTTATCAAATTGTGAATCCCTTAGCTTATCAGGCTACATCTTCAATTCTTTCCCATAGTAAAGAATCATATGCATCAGGATTGAATAATGCCTCAAATGAAAAATAGGGGAGCCATTCCTTACTGCCATCAATCCTACATCGAGTTCATTGAAAATATGTGTGGCATAATCAAAAGGTCAAGAGTTATGGTATTGGACATATGATGCTATCACCATCAACACAATTGACATGTATTCAGGGGCATCCACCCCTAGCACTTGGAAAACTGAGAAATAGGTGTACTTTAGGTATGGTTCAAATAGGTTGACATCAAACGAGGTACCATCACCATCATATAATGGGGCCGCATTGCCATCCTTACATCTATGTAGTGGTAGCCTCCAACCCTTGTACACAATATCCAATCTCCAAAATTCTCTATCCAGTTCCTCATACACATTTTTCTCGTCACACACTCCTAAATTGAAAACCTCATAGACTGCAACCTTTGATATGTGTATGAATGGTTTTCCAGAAGGGTAAAAAATAGATTTTAGCTTGTGGTCATAACTGGCAGCTAACAATTTTATCAATTCCACATCTACAAACACATTTGGACAGACCAACTTTCCTAGGTTAAATTTCCAAGGGTTACACACTGGTTCCTTCAATGGTAATGGAAGATGAATAACTCATATCCCCTAATTGGGGTCCATGTATCTCCTATGTGTTTGCACCTATCTTCTAAATTTTCTACATCTGCCCTAAGCTGTGCGGAGCCCTGGCCCTAGGTCCAAAGCCGGGCAATTGATCAATTAGGTCCTGGTTCAGTTTTCTTTTGACTACCCTTGGTTCATTTTTAGCTTCAATTTTCTATTTTTTACTCTTGGGGTGACTACTCTCACTTCATTTTTTTGATTTTTATTTTCCCTGAGCTCATTCCCTCCATTATACCCTCTTTTAAAATGACAAAATTAGAAAACAAAATTACAGAAAACTCACAGATTCTGTTTGAAATCCTTCGACCGCAAGGTTCTTTTGTTCTTCGTCCTTCGTCCTTCCTCCTATTTCTTTTTCTGTGAATTCCACTCAATACCTTCTTCAATTATTTCTATTCAATTTAAGAAATCAACTATCTCTTTGTGTTTGTGCCACCATTAATGTTTCAGCTCTGAGCACAAGTTCGCAATCTTTTTGAAATTCTCACTGTCACATCAAGTACCCTATATCGACAAGACAATTTGAATTTTGGGTGATATCTTTCTCACCTATACACAATTTATCCTCTTGATCTGTGTAAATGTTTCCAAAAGTCACTCTGATGATCTTTTGATCTATTCACATCTTCATCGGCAAGAGATCGTGCTTTGCTAAGACATTCTACAATTTCTCTAACGTTATGAGTCTCCCCAATGTTCATTCATCTTGTTAGCTCTCAAAAACACAGGCGGAATGCCTCAAGAGGCTACCAATCTCTTGATACGCTTTAGGGTAACAAACAAGGTCAAGAGAGCTCAACTTTCTACTCTTTAGGTGATGCAAACCTGGGCGGGTGTACCTCTCTGAATAATGCAGACTTAACTTATGACTATCCTTCTGAAATGTTTTGTCCACAATGGCAAGTGGAAGTGAACAAAATGAAATCAAACTTGATAGAAATCTTCTGATCTAAATCCTAAAATACTTAATTAACAGATATAAGAGAAATGAATGAATTCAAATGATGAAATTGTAGAGACTAGTGCCTTATTGGGTATGCAGAGTCAAATGAAAAAGAAGTGGGCAACTTATTTTGGCAGAAAGTCAAATTGATGGCATATGATCTATTCGTAACTTGTATAAACAATGCAGCATTATGATTACTAAGCTCTACTTTAAGAATCCAAATGAATCTCCCTGATTACTATGATCAATGAAAATGATTTAATCTCTACTTGAGAGAACCAGTCAATTAATCACACAGATACAACAAATGTGCATTGATAAACTGAAAATAAGCTTGTTATTTCAGTTTAAACAACCAAAAAGAATCAACATGGAGACAACTTTAGCAATGCTTTTCAATAAATTCAACATACAATTGACACCAGAAACAACCTGCCACACCAGCTAATTTTTGTTGAATTCGCCATTTAAAACATGCACATAGTCTCTGACAAGAGAAATCTATTCTACTGTAGCCATCTGACTACCTACTACTTCTAATCTAAAATCTAATTCCTCTCATTACATTCAGGAGTGCCATATTTATACACCAGCAAGAGAAAAACATAACGCTTCAAACTCATGTCGGCCACCGTAGAATTCGGGAAAATCTCACATGTCGGCCTTCAATAGAATTTAAAATTCATATGTCGGCCACAACATTTGAATATAATCTCCGAGCCATTCGCCGAGACACCCTGTAAATATGCCAAAGGAAAAATAACGTTAATCGCTATCTGCCCGCGTTTCTCTGTTCCCTGTGTTACTTGCTTTCGTTGTGACCAACCCGAGTCGTGGAGATGTCATACAGAAAACACTACGTTTCATCGATATGCTTCTCATAATGTACCATTCATTTGCTGAGACATTGGGAACTTTTCAATGAGATGTGTTTGATTCATTATCGCCATGACCACATGATATCGGAGAGACCTCATACAGATTACTTTTGTTTCACTGAAGGTCATCATACATCTCAAGTCGTTGTGACTAGAGAAAAATCTCACCGAGAAGCATCTTCCACATGTATGTCGCTGTGAATTTCAAAGTCAGGAAGACGTTATAGAGATTACCGAGTTATAGCGAAAGTCCATATGAAACATATTGGTCACCGAGACATATGATTCTTCCTGCCGATGAGTCTATCTGTCACTATAACTCGCAACCCTCGGTGAGACGTCACGTAGAGTATATTGTTATACCGAAAGCCCCGAGCTCACACCTGTTTGCCAAGAGAATGCCAACCCTTCGCCGAAAGAAATCCATATTGAACATAGTTGGCAAGACAAAGGAGGTCGCTATGACCATACATTGAAGAAGAGTCTCACATCAATAAGATATTGCATGTGCCGGTCGGGGAGACATATGGAAATCGCTAAGACTTCCTGTCGCAAACAAACTCTCACCGAAGGAGATCCTCATGAGCAAATGGTAAGACAAAGCAAGTCGTTATAACACCACATCGACACAGAAACCTTTGCCGATATGCATTCTCCTATCGCTGAAACCACGTGAAAGAAACATTGATAATTGCCAGTAGATGAAATCCAATTGCCATAACAATAGAAACATCTTGCCGATAGGCAACAAACGTTTGCAAGCAGAAAAACGGATCAGGGAGATCCAAAAATTGTCATGCCGATACAAACCAAAATATGAAACATGCATGACATGATGGTATCAAAGGGGAAAAATGGTAAAATATGGGTAGAAAGTGTTCAAGAAGGAACTTATTTGGAGAATTATGAATGGAAAACTTGTGAAAACATTAGATTTTTACAGTTCCAACACATCTGATCCTGAATATGTTGCCAAGACTCTTGCCAATATCATCAGTGTGACATGGAGCATCGAGAGAACCTTTTGAACTTACACTAATAGCTTCTTGTTTTGCTGATATGCTTCTCTATGCTTGATCAGTGAGACATGATGAACTTCTTACCAATGGTAATTCACCGGTAAGACATAATTGCTCGGTATGACTTGTTGGCTTCACTCTGATGATGCTTGCGTTGTCGATGAGTAGTTTCCTTTGTATAATCGGTGTGAGAGGATAAATGTCTCACTGATATATTTCATTGGTGAAACTCATAAGCTTGTTTTGAATGATAGATCTCATGATGATATCATTTGTCTTGCTAATGATCCCATGCGTCGGTGAAACCGTGAGCTATGTCCACCCAATATGTATTTTCCTAGGCACTTTGATTGATATGACAACTTGGATTTGCTGTCGATATTTCGAAAACACCATCATTGGAAAATAGTGGCTTAGAGATTGGGAAGATCTACACCAACTCTTGCCGATATGGATCAAAATGTTTTTACTTAGAGAATTTTTTTGGGATCAAATTTGGTTGTGATCACAAGCAATTACATCAAGATTTGGTTTTCTATGAGGGATTTATGAATGTAGTTTTTTCAAAATTTAATTTGAATTCATCCAAAAATGAAAGATAATAAGATCATTGGTAGTGGGATGTTAGGTTTTTAGGTACATCAATTATAAATTAAGGTCGTATACCATGGTAATTAACTAATTATATGTCGTTTGTGAATTTCATTTTTTTATATAGTTGGTCGAGAGTAGGATGCATTACATTTGTATGTTGCAAACAATCTTGATTGGATGATGGTATGGATTGAACGATGTCAACAATCTGGTCGCGCATTAATATGGGAAGGTGTGGCTTCATTGGTTAAAGAAGCTCATCGTAATGGAGATTCCAATGTTACACCAAGGGAAATTGATTTAGCATATGGTTTAAGAGATAAAAAGGTACGTATAAATATATTAATCACCCATATTATTTAATTATTTTCAATTATATTGATGTATATATATGTTGATTTTTTTTTCTTTGCATACATTCGGCCAAGAATAAATATGTTTATCAACTGATGATGCAATAATTTTTACATGTTTGAGATATTGTAGGTGAAACGCCACAAGGCTATGTGGTGCAATAGTCATAAATTTTGAATCAAAAAGTTGGATGACATGAAGAAAACTTGTGATTCTAGGATAATTGCAGTCTTTTAGGTGACTAATGTTTCATCTAGAAGTGACATACATCCAGAAGTCTCAGAAAATTGATACTATGGGATTTTGGATGATATACTTGAGTGTGACTTTAAGTCCATATTATTTTTGTTTGTAGTCCAATGGTATAGGCTACAATTGAATGAAAATGATCCTGAGAGAATTTTTATTGAACATGATAATGGATTTACCATGGTTAATACAAGGTTGATCGAGTGAGATGGAAATGTGCCCTATGTTCTTCAAGCCAATGTGAGTAGGTATTTTACTTAGAGGTTCCAGGTAAATTGGGTTGGTCATTTGTTCCTAGACATGATCCAAGAGGAAGGTCGATAAAGCATAATGTGGTGGAAGAAGAAGATACCAAAGAACTAGAAGATGATGTAGATGATGATCACGATCAACAATTGGATGAAGAAGAAGATCAATGACATTGAAATTTATGAGTTATGCGATTATATTATCTATTTGATATTTATTTCTTGATAGAATTATATTTGACTTATATGGTTACATAATTAATTCATCATGTACTTTTTAATGTTGTTAATTCATGATGTTACAACTATTGTAGCTCTCCTAGAAATTTCCATATGATCAAATATTAATTACTCTACAAATATTTATGATTAGATATTATTTGATCATATCTTTGGTTATTTCATTCCCAAAAAATTAGCATTTCCTCATGTTGACCCTGCATAGTGACATGTGAATGGGTCCAACATTGAATTTTTTTCAATTTGTGCTTGTATGGAGTGAAACTTGACATGGTTAGTCTAGACGCATGCGTTGATGATATGGGAGGGTTTCAAGAATCAAACATGAGGTCATGTTATATAAAGGCATCTCGTCCTTCCTAATAATACAAGTTGAGTATATTTTGTTTATGGAACCTAAACCACAAGGTTTTCCACTCTAATGCTAAAACCAAGTCAAATTAACCCCTAACACCTATTGGAAAATTCAAAACATGCATTTCTTTCAAATTCAAAAGAACTTACACACATGCATGTTATGAAAGTGTATAGTAATCCTACTTATAGCAGAAGTTCACATGATAAGCTAACCAATGGCACTATATTGGAGGATAAACCCACCTATGGAATTAATTTAAAAGGTAAGGGATGCCTCTTAGTGGAATTTTGAGTCTTGGATTAATCCATAGTGCTAAAATTAGTTCTAGTGTTCTTCCCTTGGTGTTATATTTATCTCTACAATTTCCCATACTTAACCATTTCATCATCCCTTTTCCCAAGCTATTTGTATCATAATATAAACTTGGTCCAATCTCACATTAGCTCCTTAGGTAATTATCCATTTCCTCCAAGTTGAATGGAACCTTTTGTACCAATGCATCTATGTTTTCCTGCCCTAATGGATCAAGACTTGACATCACCTTAACAATCTTCTTTATGTCATAACATATCTTTGAAGTGCCTTTGGAATGCTTTAGATGTGTCAATATTAACTAGATTGAATATATTAATTTTAAAGTCTCTTAGCACATTCCATGACAAGAAAATGACTCATTTGGATTAAGGAGTACTTTCCTAAACCATTCCTTCATATTCAACAATCCCTTCTCACACCCACATCATAATTCATATCCATGTTAGTTGTAATGAGTGCTTTAAACCAAAAATCAATGAATCATAGGATAAAAGAAAACTCGTTATGCACAAGGATAATAATCAAAGAGACTGAAATAATCAATTCACTAGATATGTTCCCCATTATTGCAATAGACCAATGTAAAAAAATAAGTCATAACAAGAATAGGACAAAAAAAAACTAGGAAAAGAAACCTTGTAGGATACATTAATAAGACATTGAATATTGCAAGCATTTCTTCCATGATGTTTAAATGAAAAAATAGTACATAGCTTAATCTTTGGTCAAGTAGTATTTCAATCATTGATTCTTAGACATCCATCATGATTAAACATCACTTATCATAAGCCTTTTTAACAATCATTAGGACTGTAGATAATATTCAATCATGTCATAGGAAATCGATCATCAAAAATTATAAAGAAAGAGAAAACCAACTATATAAGCTCAACAAGCCACCATACAAAAATTATATTTTGTAGAAAATAAAATAAACTATATGTTGACATAGCATATATATTTTGTATATAAACTATATGTTGACATAGCATATATATAAACTATATATTTTGAATTTTGGCCCTACGCGCATAGGAGCATGACATAGCATACTGCACTAAGACCCTAATTGGAGAGTTGCACCAAGAACCACTGCATCTAGCCCCTGATTAGAGAGTTGCGAGACTTCACTGGATGAGTGTTTGTTAGAATTGGCTATGGCTGCCAAGATCTATGGACCAAATGGAAAGCACAAAAAGAGAGAGAGAATATGAAAAGAATAGATTGTATTCAATGTCAATGAAATGAGATGATTGTTTTACAATGAGAGAGACCCCTTGGTTATATGGCCAAGGTGAGTATAGAGAAGGGCATAAGATTATGACAAGTGTCGTAATCTTATGACATGGGACAACTAGGAAAATATATCACTCCACCTACGGTGGAGAGATAATCACATGATGTGTCCAAAAAAGGTGGAAGTGATAAAGTAATGACATGTCAAGTCCACCAAAAGTGGAAATTCTCCAACAAACTCCTATGTGGTCCCTAAGTAAACTTAACTAAGGTGTAATTATGACCTAGGAAGGGGTACAAAACTTTTAATTACACCAACACCCCCCATTAAGTGAAACTTAGGGGTGGTAAATTAGTATGCAAATGACACAAAGATGCAAAGATGGGTCCCAACTACTGGGCCATGTTAGGTACCCATGTACATATGCAATGCAATGACACATAAATCTCTCACAAACAGAGAAAAGGAGAAAACCAAGTGGGACAAAAATCCTCCCCAAAAGAGAGATGAAATACAAAATAGAAATGCAATACTCTCAATGATGCATGAGAAGGTAAAAATACCATGTGAGGAAAAAGACCTCCCCATAAGAGAGAAGTAGAAGAGAGACAAGGTAGCCCCCCTCAATGTTGAGTCTCCTGCAATGATGGTAGAAGCTTGACATTGAATGCTGAAGATGATCCAATCTCACTAAACAATGTTCCTCCCCTTAGGAAGAAACAAAACCATGTACGTATGTAGGATGTCAAGAATATGGACAATGTATTATGGTGTCTCTGAAGCATGCTCAAGTGTCTCCATGTCAATGCAGAAAGATAACACACTCCAAACAGGCATTCTAGGCCACACTGCTAAAGAGGAAAATCCAACATCAAGTAGAGATGAATGTATAGCACAATCCAAAGACAAAGATATCCCCTCTGACGACAAAGAAGCCTCCTCCAAATGTTGTCCAAAAGTATCCACACTCATGGATATCTATGAAGAATGATCATGTAGAGAATGAACAAGAGGGTCAAGGTGTTCCCTCACAACAACTGAAGAAGGTGTATCTTCATCAAAGAGAAGATGAATTCTATCAATGGTGTCCTCCAAATCTGCAAGATGAGATTCCAAAAACAAGTCTGAAATACCTGTTAGGAAGCCATCAAAATTAGCCATATTTGGAAGACTATGTATATCCCGCTACATTGAATCACAAGGAGACAAAATTGTAGCAACACAAGCATCATTAGGAACAACAATAGATGGAGGAGATGAAATGCATGGCTCAAGTACTGGATCTAATGTGAGAATGCCCAAGTTCAAAAAGCCAAATGTCTCCTCTGAATCATGGTGTATATGATCAACAACCAAAGGAACATTGTCATCATCATAAGCAAACTGTGCAAAGGTGTATAACCGAGATGAATGATCAACCACCCCAGTAGCAATGATCTCTCAAGTCTCCAAGTCTCTAATGATGACAGAATTAGGTGTGAACTCCATAGTTCTCCCATCTCCACCATGTGTAATATGATATATGGAAAGTAGATTGTTCATCAAATGAGGAACACACAAAACATCCTAGAAAGTGTATTCCCTAAAGCTAATAGATCCCTTCCCTATTACTCTCATGTATGTATTGTTTCCCATCAAGATAAGAGACATAGAACAAGGCTATAGTATGTGAAGATGCAATATGATGTGATGCTCCTAAATCTAGAAGCCATCTCCTTGATTTTGGACCTGAAAGAGCACAAAGAGCTTGACCTTTATATCCCAATGTTTGTCCTTTGTCCTTTTTAGTCTGTTTTGAAGTAGAAGGAGAAGAAGATTCAGACATTCTAGAAGGAAAATCAATGTGATTCCTTTTTAGAATATTTTTCAACTCATCAACATCCTTCTTATAACAATAATTTTCTTCATGTCCATCCTTCTTGCAATATGCACAAAAAGGCCTCTCCTTAGATGATTCTCCTTTTGAAGAAGATTTTTTCTTTGATTGATTTAAATGTGGATTTACGTGATCTGAATGCTGATTATTCTTTGCTTTCTTCTATTTCTTATCTGATTCTGATTCTTTCACCTGACTAACCAACAATGCATGAGATTTAGAAGTCTTGATGAGACCCATTGAGATAAGATTTTGTTGCTCATGTATCAACATCTTAGAAAATGATGCAAATGAAGGTGTAGTGTATGCAGACCCCATATTCAATCTATGAGTATGAAAGCTAGAAACAAAGGAAGCATAATCAGGACAAAGTTTTTTCATTGTATTGTACACCAATTGGATATCCTTCTTATCAATTCCACATGATTTCTCTCTTAGATCATTAACCTTAGTGATGTAGTCCTGGATGTTGTCAAAGTTCTTAGGATCAAGTTCATCAAATCATTATGAATTTGATAGCCTCTTACTTCATTTATAGTACCATACAATGTTTTAAATTTTTCCCAAGCTTCATGAGAATTTTTACATAATTCAATTTGGAACAACAAATATTGAGAAACTAGTCTACGAAGACACGTAAGAGCTTTGGCATCTTTGATCATCCATTTTAACTTTTTATCTGCATCTGTAGGTTCAGGCACCTTATTTTCAAAATATAGAGAGTGAACTTCTGCCATTAGAATATTCCATGCATTTTGATGCTATATTGAATAATTATATGATGTGAGCAAAGGAACCTTAGAATGATCCATGAGAATGAGAGAGAAAAAACAAACAGATCAAAGCAATGCACCAAGAGACACCCCCCCCCCAAATCACTTAATCAAGAAACCCCCAAGCAATATCTGATTTGGCACTTTATATTTAGTGCGTTTATAGTTGCTATATGCCAAAAAAAAAAAGACTTGATCTTAGTGCTTACAAATGCCAAAATAGGCCACAGTATCAAGTAACATTTTTGGTACAAAATGAGATCAATCTGATCATGCCACTGAGAAGTGCACGAAAAATCATGCACTTTAAAAAAAAATTTCACCCAAAAATGTTACCGTAGGAGAAAGATATGAGCTCCCAAAGTTTCCAGAATGAGGATGAAGCAACAACACCTGTGAGAATCTGCAATTTATAGAAAAACTAGGCACCAAAACCAAAAAATTATTATACCACTGTGTAGAGCACGAAAAATTAGCCCGAATAAAAAAAAATTGCTCGAAAAAAGGACTCAAAATGATTGAGTTATGAAGCTTCAATGTTCACCTATGAAAACCAAAATGCAAACCGTGGGGGGAATTTTTTTTTTGAATCTGCTAACATCACGTTGATGCGGTGCTGATGTCAGCAAACAACGTGATTATATTTGACATTTGTTGGGCCATCAAAAAAGAATATACTGTCCTGTCGATGGAATATTCTCCAGAACGTGAATTTGAATTTGACGTTCTCCAAGCCATCACCGGGGTCAAAAAAATCTACAGGGAATATTCTTCTAGAGGAATATGCTTTAGAATCTTGAAATGCTGGCCAAATTTCCAAACAGTGACCACCGGTATTTGATGTTGCCAGAATTTTTGAAATTTTCCAACCGATGTTTTTCAGCGCCGTCGATTATATTTACCGGCTGCTGGTGCTGGTACAACATGGGCCGTAGGTAAGTGGGGCCTTCATGGCCACATCAGACACCTTAGGGTACAATTTACAGATGTACCAGTCTGCAACTGCAGACTTTTAAAAAAAAACTTTGTAATTTTTTATTTATTTATTTTTTCAATAAATTTTGAAATACAATATAAATTGGAAAAAATCAAAATTTTCTAAAATTTTTTTCAATAAATTTCAACTTGATTTTTTTTAATTTTTTAGAAAAATCATATCGACAATAATTATGATGACTTGAGGGGTCGTACGACTCCTTGGGAATTTTTTTTTTGCCTCACTGGATGACTTGCTCCAAAATGGACAAATTGACAGTTGATCTTAGGGTTTTTGGCCCTTTTGGACACGATGGTAGGGTTGGATTTGACCCAAAATGCTCCAAAATTGCAACTACTTTCTGGATTTGGCAACCACACTTCAGCTTCAAACCTTCATAGATTTGGCCTCGTATGCCCAATTTGGATGAAACAAAAGGAAAAATCAACTTTCTCAAACCTTCCAGACGCAATGGTGAGCTTAGATTTGCACCAAAAAGCTCTGATACGAACCTGCAACAAAGAGCCAAAAATGGAACCTCCTCAGATCTGGAATCTCTCTTCAGAATAAGACTCTCCAATGGCACCCAATCTGCTCTGATACCATGCTAGAATTGGCTATGGCTGCCAAGATCTATGGACCAAATGGAAAGCACAAAGAGAGAGAGAGAGAGAATATGACAAGAATAGACTATATTCAATGTCAATGATATGAGATGATTGTTTTACAATGAGAGAGACCCCTTGGTTATATAGCCAAGGTGAGTACATAGAATGACATAAGATTATGAGAAGTGTCAATCTTATGACATGAGACAACTAGGAAAAACTATCACTCCACCTAAGGTGGAGAGATAATCACATGATGTGTCCACAAAAGGTGGAAGTGATAAAGTAATGACATGTCAATTCCAACAAAAGTGGAAATTCTCCAACAACCTCCTATGTGGTCCCTAAGTAAACTTAACTAAGGTGTAATTATGACCTAGGAAAAGGTACACCACTTTTAATTACACCAATAGTGTTGCAAGGACATTGAGTCAAGGAGGAAGACTAGGAACCATTTGGAAGGAGGAAAGCCAGAGCGAGAGTTAAGGGCACTCAGAAAGGGAAAATAAACCAAGGGACAATGAATGTAAGTGATTTTTCCCCCACATTTAGAAATCTTGTTGCAAGTACAGTGATTTAAACTCTTTTTTTTCCCATCGAGGTTTTGCATGTTGTATTTTGGTCAATTCGACCCAATGTCCCATTGACAAACCCAAGTACTACCTAGTATTGGTGTTTAGTTAGTTTAAACAACCAAGCTTTGAGATGTTCAATCAGTTGGGTAGCCATTTTTGGCCTGTGAACTACATATCTATCTTAGCATATTTTTTCTACTATAAGAGTGAAAGGAATTCCCATCACATAATAGTACATGAAGTTCACTAGGGTTCAAATTTCTAAACTTCGATGAAATAAATTTACATATTGAGGTCCACAAATGATCAAAGGGACTAAAAAAAATACATGGTCCGTGAGTGCAATGAAAAATTCCTAGTGCCTATCCATAAGATAAAGTATATAAGTACATGATGTAGAGTCAGAGGAAGGAAACAAACTCACACAATCTCATTTGACAAATCACAAACAATCTTGAACTTTCCTTCTTTTGACACACTTATTCAACTATATTTCCCTTCACAAAACTCAACACAAACACTCAAATTTTGCTTTAGAGTTCCAAACCATTACCAGACCCTTAAACACCTTAGTCAACTTCATCTTGATCAAAACAAACAATTACCTAGTCTACCCTTTCATTTTACCATTAACTCTCTTTATGATTGTCCTAAACTTCACAATTTCAACTCAACATAAAGTAATTTGACCCAAAACTGTATTTAGGCTAATATAGAACACACTATTTCCATTCCATTTCACTTCAAACAAATGTGAACCATCTCCCATCCTCTATTCTTGAAAATTTAACAAAATCATATATTGTACTTTCATTTTAGTCTCCAAAATAGGGCTATTATTAGATAGACCAGTCAACACAATCGACTTTTTAACTTCATGCTTACACCAAACCTTATATCAAATGAGATAAAATTATACCTTGGTAATCTCTTAACCAAAACAACCAAGAACTCACACTTAACCATCAAAAGCCCTTAAAGTTCTTACTGTCACTGGTTCCTTCATACCCTGTTTGCAATGCTTGTAGGTCTGCCAACCTATTTGTTAGGGATTCATTCAAAATATAAACACTATTACACAAGTCTATCCACACTTTTCAATTCCCTCCTTGTAGATCTAAAACATATTCAAAATGGGTATCAAAACTTTTACAACACAACCTTAAAATATTGTTGTCTCAAACAGATTTAGGCCTAATTAGGCCTGATTTGCATAAGGGTTTGTTGATTTACTAACTCCTAACCAAAGTACACTTGTCCACTGCTTGGGACATGTTTAGTTTGACTAGTATATGCTCTTCAAAGCATCAAAGTCCGTTTACAAAGAATTTTCACAAAACCTTAAGGGCTTAACCTTCATAATTACTCTGTTCACAAACTGTACACACAATTTTTCAATCAAGAAACTTCATTCCCTCCCAGCTTATCTTTATGATTTTTCCCTAAATCCACTTAAACATGAAAGAAAATTCATAGTATGATAATCTCACAAGAAACCATAAGATTCCACCAATTAATAAAGGAGAAACATAATTATTTCTGTCTCTACTTACCTTAATTGAGGGTTTTAGCAGTTTGAAGTAAATCCACAATAACTCACACAAATATTAACTAAAATGCATGAACTTTGAAACATGACTCTAACCATTCTACCATGCCTTCAAGGCCATACAATTCCGTACAATCCCTAGAAATGCAATATTTTTGAAGAAAATAATTAAAAATCAGAGATTTTCCTTGAACTTATTCTTTATTCAACCACCCTCAGAGTTCTAAAAGATACAAGAGCCTTTTTAAATGCAAAAAAGCTGAATTTTATCCTTCTAATTGCCTCTAATCGACCCTAATGACTCTTCATCTCTTAATATTTCCTTTTTGATTAAGTTGACAACTTTTTACATTGTTTTCATTTTTGCACTTTTGGACTTAATAAAAACCAAATGACCTCAACACGACCTCAAATATATGAAAAATGACTCTAATAACATGATTTACAAAGTAGGAAAAATAACATTGAATCAAATTTCAAAACATTGCTTCATAGAGGCCTAATTATGCCAAGGTGCTCCTGCACCAGTACAAGAGATGAAAAAAAGAGAAGGAGCCATTAAAAACTTCTGAATATTTCACTGACTCAACCAAACCTCCAAAAGAGTAGTATAGATGCCAGCACTAGGGAAAGCCCAAAAGAGAACACTAATGAAAGTGGACTTTTTTTTTCAAGTTCTAGAAGAGTATAAATGGTTCAAAGACATTGTGGGTGTCTGGAAAATGGTGAAGGAATGCTGGATAGGGAGGGACCCAGTTATCCTCTATAACTAGATTGTTAAGAAAGAAACAAACTTTGATACATTTTGGGGTTCTTCTGAGGAGGGCCCATCTTTTATTATTTTATTTGGGGGACCCAAAAAACCATAGGGGTAGAATCTTGTGGAGCTTAATCATTAAAGGCAAGGGGTGTGTCCATTTAGAAATAGACTAAAAGGATGGTTGCACGAGGGGCTATTTCACATCAAAGGTGGTCCAAAAAAATTTATAGAATAACTAACCAGACACCAGTACTACCTTAGAGGGACGATTGTCTTCAAGGAAGGTGGTCCAAGAAATTTCATAAACAGGTACAAAAAGTAATAGCAACCTTCCACCAACTAACCCAAATAACCTCCAAGAAACAAGATAATGACTCCTCTAGATGTTCCCAAAACCCAAGGCTTCAAAACACAAGGTGGGTGACCCTACAAACCATTCCCATGCTTACCAAGTGATCTTTGATCATCAGACCCTTACAAGGTTTATTGATACATTCACAACTATTGTTACCTCTACATGCATTTGACTAGTAGTGAAAACCTTGGTTTTTAATCCTCCAACCCCATACCTTGGGATCACATCACCATGAAAGAACTTCATGCAACATATTTATGAGTGCAGGTACCACCAAATAGGTATTTTTTAGATCTATCTTCCTCGAGCGAGGGAAATTCAGGAAGAGAAGAGGAAAGTGAGACATGTAGTAGGTCTAAAAGAGGGAGATCAACTAGAGGTCAAAGGATTAGAAGAAAATCTAGTAAATCCACAAATTTTTTTCTTGTTGAAGGGGTTTCATGTTCTTATGATGATGAGAACATAGGCAACATCGAGGTGCCCTTGAGGTACAAACATCTATGGAAACAATGGGTACCCAAGGAACTTCCTCCAATAAACACTATTTTTTGTGTCAATGAGAGGATATATCGCATAACACCATCGTGATTACATTGTTTGGACCTATTTTGCATGGAAGACATAAAGGTTTGTTATGAAAAAGTTACATAATTGATGGAATATGTTGGACCCTATTACAGTTACAAAGATTGGATGTAGCTAGTTCGATATATACGAAGTATGCATAGGTATGCACTGTTAGAAAATTATATATAGCTAAAAGATAAGGATAGAAATAAAGGAGTGGCTATGTACATTGACAAAAGGCCAAAAGCATCAAGGAATATTGCAGGGTTTATAAACAGTACACAACCTGGGTCAACAAATAAGCAACCCAGTTGCATATTTGTGGCGCATGAGGGAAATTGTTTCATATGTGCAATAAAATCAATAACTACAAGGGAAGAGTTGCTAATCAATTACAATTTGAATCACATAGATACAAACAAAGTTACTATGGGGGTGGTACGTACTATATACCATTTTACCCAACCTCCAATTAATGGCTCCAATATACCATTTTATTATTATGTTTTTTTTCGTAAGTCTATTGGTTTCATTTTGGTAATGTTTTTTTATATTTAATTTTTTTCACAGTGGGACATTGATCATAGGGGAAAGGCTTAGACCCAGAGCACAGATCATGATGCATCTTCAGGCGCTTCTACCCAACAGGTTTACCTCATTGTAATTATACAAATTAGATACAAGCAAAATATTTTATTATTATGTTTTTTTCATAAGTTTATTGGGTTAATTTTGATAATGTTTTTAATATTCTTGTCACAGTCGGATGATTGGAGAAGGGCACCAACAATAGAGGAGAGCATCCATAGGGAGGTGCAGTCACTATTATGTGATGATGACATCGCATATTCTGCAAACCCTCTAGATATGATAAGGAAGACTGAAAAAAATGCAATGAAGAAATCCTTCAGTTGTTATTTATAGTGCCTCAAACAAATGAGATAAGAGAAAGGGTTAAAATATTGACTGAGAGAGCACATAACTTGCAAGTAAACTGTCATGAGATCTTTAATTATAACATAAGTTCATTCATGGTTTTATATTTTGTACTCTTTTATGTCATGAACTAAAATATGTGTTATTTTTATAATATTTTTTGCATCCTCATGATGCTGTTGTCCATGATTAGGGTACTGTAGGTGCTGCTCAGGGAGTAGGGGTTGGTACAAGTGACAATCTTGATCTTCCTGCGCATACATCACATCATCCGAACCCATCATCTGTGCCTATATTGTCGACTGAAATTTTGGAAACACATAGCATGTAGGATTAGGTAGTGCACCCTTTGGCAACAAACACATGCCAAAACATGCATCAGGACATGTACCTGGGGATGCAAAGGCCACTAGTACTAGTGATGTTTTAGTAGCATTTCCTAGATCTTCCTGTATTACTAGTACGAGAACATTTCCAATCACATTTGTGGTGACCGAGGATTTTGTTCCCATAAAAATAGAGAAGGTCCCAAGTACTTTAAAATATTTTAATTATTATTATATATAATCCAATTGAAATTTACTTATTGATCACTCTTTTTAAACTAATGATCCCATGATCATTTGGCAAGAAATGATATTTTTTATAAAATTTATAAATGATATTACATTGGAGGTCTTTAGGCCCACCATACATACACGATGGAATTCCCAAAATCAAGATTTAAAAGATGAGCTCATTAACCGTTCAGTTGTGTTGTTTGGTAATAACACATTCAACTTCACCAAGGTCCTTAAGAAAGCTGGTACCTATCTAAAGTATGTGAGGGACCAATATAGGTCACATTTAGAGAAGAACAAAAAGTACGAGCATCCCACCATGATTTTGGAGAGGGAGTGGAAGTCCTTGGCGTTGGATGGAAAGGAGAAGGCTAAAAAGAAAAAAGGAAAGACACCACTAGG
Source organism: Sequoia sempervirens (assembly GCA_007258455.2). NCBI lineage: Eukaryota > Viridiplantae > Streptophyta > Pinopsida > Cupressales > Cupressaceae > Sequoia > Sequoia sempervirens. Next base: position 13,953,394 of record VDFB02000001.1, read on the forward strand.
CCAAAGAAGGTATGTGATACTATCAACAATGTAATTATATACTAATTACTCTTTCTTTTTACATAATCTAATGTATTTCAAACTTTTCATAGTTTGCTCTACACATTGAAGGAAAAAAATGCAAGACTAGAAAAACACGAGCAACACAAACTTAGCTCTAGTGGTTATATGAAATTAACCACATGAATTGTAAGTATCAATAAATGAAATATTGCATCCAAATAATAAATTGCAAACAATTTTAGTTTTATCACACCATAGAAGCAAAATTCATGATCTTATGCAAAAATTCAGGGCTCTGAATTCAATAGAGTGCCCACAGAAGAGGACTTGAAGATTTCCTTCCAGCAAGGCTATGGAGTTGTGGCTAAATGCCTAAGACTCTTGACTGGGAAAACACAAGCTTCCACTACATCCGACACGTAGGTAAATAAACTCAATTAAGTTTATTTAAAATTGAATACTTGTGCAATCTATTCAATATTAATTTCCACCATAAAGTAATTATGTGCCTATTTGTTTTAAATAGGAAAGCAATGATAATACTACACATGACATTGGAATGTAGCCTGGTGAGGGTGGAGAACAACCTGCAGATGAAGGTCATGGTGTGCATCCTTGTATTGGATGTATTCATGTGCTATACAAAACACAATATGGATTAATACAATTAAACATCTTTAATTGAAATTGGTGTATTAATTAATGTAACCTTTCGTGTTTCAACTTTAGAGCATGTAGAGTGTGATCAACATGTTGAGCATGATCAAGCTAGACAAGATCAGAAACATGATGTGGCCCCATTAGGTAAAGAGGACCACTCTAATGTTCTTTTAAACATATTTAATTGCAATTGGTGTATTAATTAATATAACCTTTCGTGTTTCAACTCTAGAGGATTTAGAGGGTGTTCAACATGTTGAGCATGAGGCTAAAAGACAAGATCGGGAACATGATGTGGCCCCATTAGGTAAAGATCACCACTCTAATTTTCTTTTAATTAATGAAATATTTGTAACAATAATAATAAAACATATCAATTTAACATTTCTTTGTTATTGCAACAAACCCCCCCTTGCAGCGGCCTCCACGTTGTGAGTACACAAGTAGGCATACATTAAGATCATGAGCAGAGGGCAGAACAACTGAAAGGGGGATAGATGATTTAGAAAACAATGCTCCACTTCTTTTTTTAGTTGCAAAAAAGAAATAAAAAAAGTGATTGTAATTATATTATGATAACCGTATTTTTGATAATATGTTAATGAATGTTAAAAAATGATATTTTTGACAACCATATTTTTGATAATATGTAAAAACTGAAAGAATGAATGTTATATATTAATGAATGAATGTGAATATGTTAATGAATGAATGTTGTATGTTAATGAATGAATGTTCTATGTTATTAATGGATGAATGAATGATTAATGTTATATGATCGGATATGGGGAATTGAGAGTGATGTGGGGGGGGGGAGGGGCCAAATGAGCTTCCACCATCACATGGTTGGCCCTATTAAGTAGAGAATATTAAACTATTCTCGAAACAAAGAGAAGCTCAATAAGGTAATGCACTTTTCAATATTTCATTATGTTGTACTTTTAAGCTGATGCAATTTTCATTAGTTCTCTTTGCTTCAATATGTTACCCTTTGTACTTATTTTACTTTTTAACACATCTCATATGTGACTGATGGTGCTAGGTTTTGTATTCATTACATTATGATAGAGAATAAGAGTAAGTCAATATAATTATAAAATGATTGGCATTTGTAGTATTTCAGTGATTGAGGGATCAGATCCATTCTCATGAGATTTTCATTCTACCAATTATGATAGGATTATAGTGAAATGGCATTAGCATACATGCCTTCCCATACTGATGCTACATATGACTTCAAATACGATGTTTGTTCAATTTAGGTATCATAAAAAAGGTCCATTTTCCAAGTAATTTGTACTTGTCATGTGAAATGCCTTTTAATTTCAAATTTAAACTTAATGATATGTTCAACTATACTATTGGAATGTTATGACAACATACTCATTATATTATATTGCTTTTGATTTGAAATATGTAGGGAGGTGGCAGATCTTCGACAAGAGAAACAATAGGAAGAGTAGCTGCTAGAGCCGTAGTGAAAAAAATTCTTCAGCTAAAAGCTGGGACTGAGGTATGTCCATAATATTTATGAGCATCATAATTTGCACTAATCCCCACTACTAAGCACCAACTTAGCTAGAAACACCAATCTCTTCTCTTAGGAAGCACCAACCTCCAAATGAACTTCTTCAATGAATGATGATCAATTGATTTTCCTTCATAAAGATCTTCTTGTAGATGATACACTTTTCACAAATTTGATGCAATCATCTACATATTTTTTCCTTCTCAAATCTGCATATATTCCTTTTCAAAATTCCATATACTCTGCTTTCAAATTTGCATAAACTCCCCTTTCAAATATGATTATAACATATTCATATAGTTGTTGCTATACTCAGAAATCTACTCTTTATTAGCTTGCTATAGTTTCCATGTGTGGGTTTTCAACACTATGCCCATATGCTTTGGGACTTGCATTATTGCAGGTCATGTGAGACGTATCCAATAATTTCTATGTAGTTTTTTCCCAATTCTTCATTGCTAGGTCTTCTACCATTGTTCTTATAAGCTATTTACTCACTATATGTATCCAAGACCCATTGTTCACACATTTCAAATTGAAGAGATATAATTACCAGAGATTGCATCAGTTTTGACCTTTTGGTACCTTAAAATCCCTCTAAGAAAAAGCATTTGATAAATAATCCATATCGACACGAGTGGGTGCATGTCTCTCCAATCCATAAGCTACTATATTCCAATGCAGGTGGTTTGGGCATATCGGCGAGAGGTCAAGACTGTCACACTGATCAAATTTCATAGGAGGATACATATCAAGAAGATACAACCTATGGCCTCACCGATGAAGAAGTTCCTCGACAAGATAAATACTCTTAGAATGAGATCCATAAGTCAATCTGATCATACATGTCTCGTTGATGAAATACCATCGGTGAGATACCCATCCTATCTCACCGACAAAGCACGAAGAAATTTCCTTGGCGAGACAAATACTCTCAGAATGAGTTTGAAATGTCTTCCTATCATACCGATGGAAGTTCAATTGGCAAGAGTCTTGGTGACACACTTGAGATCAAAGGAATGAACATTGGGGAGACTTATAGTGTCGGAGAAACTGGAAGATTGAAAAAATATATTTTTTTTAAAAACTATAGGGTTTCATCGCAATGTCAATGAACATAGCTCAACTAACCACCAAAATTTGTGACGGGGTTGTTGTACACGCAATATAGTTTTCGTTGTAATGGCAATGGAGGTTTACTCCACCTTGTCAAACAATGGATGAACATTTGGTGTTTTTTTGACGATTTCAATTGGGTGCTCTGCAATGTTTTGTGATTTTTTGCGTCGATAGATGGATGTAGTTACGTTGATGTTGCAACAGAAACCGCCAACATTTTTTGTGGCATTGACTGACGATGTTGGGTCATGGTTTCAATGTATAAAAATTGGTCATTAAAGTTACAAAATTCTAGTGATGAAATTTAAATCAGTGTTGTGTCGATAAGTTGACAATATTTTGTCGATGTCACCAAACATTCATCAAAATTTGTAGTCAAATACAATATTGAGTGTTCTTTGTGATGATTAATTTGTTTAGATCAATTTTATCAATTGTACAAAAGAGATAGAAGATTGCAAAAGAATGAGACAAGGAGATATAAGTGACACAACATATACATGGAGAAACCCTTTTGGGAAAAAAATCTACCATAATCAATAGTTCTCATATTATTTAACCTTAGAACAAGATTAGAATAATACTGTATCAATCCTTGATTGATATGCTTCCTTGCCTTCAACAATCCTTGTTCACAACCTACAATAAACTTCATGGAACTCTCATACACTTGCTGCAATTAATATACAATAATATGAGCATGTAAAATCATAAGAGTTTTTCAATACAAGAGCATAAAGCTCCTCACAAAAATCTATGCCTAGATTGGGAAAGTAGAGTTCCATAATGTAATCTGAAGTAAAACCAAAGTCTTCCCGAATTTAGGTGCCCCAAACTGAATACTTAATTGAAATTTGGTCAAGAAGATATCATGTAAACTTCACCTCAAAGTTGGTGCCCAAGAATGGGCCCACTTGACTAAGCCTTGTAAATATCTCCTCATGCAAAAGGTGTTAACTGAAAGATGCCAATTTGGGCGCCCAAGGTGGACCCAAGTCAATCTTAGTTAACTGAAACATATCTCTCCACCAATTCATGCAGACATTATGCATGATTGATCATCCCCACTTGACTAAAAGTATCCAACTATTATCTGTCATGCAACTCAAGTCAAATCAATTTAGCTAGCATTCAACTCAAAATAACTAAATGTAACTGAAGATAATTGAACCATAACTGAACTGAACTAAACTAAACTGATACTTAACTGATAGCACCACTCCACTCATGTAAATATCAATCCCTAATTTGTAGGATTAATATATGCATTACTGAAGTGTTATCAATCCTCCAAATAGTTAACTAAAGCAAGGTGGGTTCCACCTTCCATGTGGGTGCCCCATGTGCTCCTATCTTGTAGGAGCTCTTCTTGGACGTCCCCACATGTTCCTATCATTTAGGAATAATCACAAATGTCAATTTACATGTTCATTTCATTCAAATTTAATCTCTTTCTAAGGACTTAGGATATACATGGAATATGTTTAGGATTGCAATTAAATGGAATCCTATTCCCAACACACCGGGACCCAAAATAGATTCAACACGCTTCATCAACTTCGAAGATAGTGTTTAACACAAGGTCAACCAAATTGGTGTAAAACAAATAGAACAATTAAGCTCAAAACTTCCAGATACCATAAATATCTTCAATACCATCTAAATATCTTAACTTTAGAATCCCAATTCAAAAGACTTTGAAAAAGAGAAATTAAGACCAAATTTTTTTCTCCCGAACCTCAACCAAAACACAAAAAAACATAGTTCACCACTGGTGAACATAACTCAAATTGTACAACAAACTAACAACCAAAAATTTAGATATAGCAACCTTCAACAACCATGACCAACATATCTGAACCACACGAACATAGGGGAGAATACCAGATGAAAACCTGAAGCAACAATTGAATACCTGTAAACTTTCTTTAATGCAATTTTCTCAATATCCTCAACATATAAAGCCAATAACCTGTAACCATGACACTAATGACAACAACAATCAGTAGATAACCAATTGACTAGTTGACCTCAATGACATCTTCATTCCTTTTCCATTCTTGCAACAATCTCCCCCTTTGTCATTGATGACAACACATGATGTGAAAAACCATAAAAGACACCATATTAGCTCTGAATACATTTATGAAGATTTTGGTTTTTTGTTTCTCCCCCTTAGTAGACCATCTTCCTCATTACATGCTTTCTCTCCTTTTCACATTCTTTCTCTCCCCCTTTGAAATCAATGGCAAAGGAAAAAGATATTTTCATTGATTTATCCTTTGACATGAAAACAAAATACACCTAATGAAAACACCTAAAACTACCTTCTCCCCCTGAGAGGTAGCCACTAAAACATCAATCCAAAAGAAAGATAGATCCATAGATCCACCAGACTAATGCATCTCCATATGCATCTTAGTTCATGAAAGGAGGGGAAATAACCTCTAACTTCTCTTGGAGATACTCAAAAGTATCTTTAGGAGGATTCTTTGTAAATATATCAAAAATATGATCCTTTGCTGAAACATAATCAAGCTTAACTTCATTCTCCATGCCCTTCTCTCCCAAGAAATGATATCTGATAGATATATGCTTTTTCTTCGAGTGCATCACATGATTCTTCAAAATGTTAATTGCACTTGTATTATCATAGAACATAGAAATAGGATCATCATATACCATTGTGATGTATTTCAATGTCTATTTCATCCATAAAACTTGTGTACAAAAAAATGCAACAACAATATACTCAGCTTCAACAGTAGACAAGGAAACTGAATCTTGCTTCTTACTCAACCATGCCACCAATCTTCCACCAAGAAAGAATGCACCACCACTTGTAATTTTTTTGTCATCTACACATCCAACCCAATTTGCATCTATATAATCACTTAGTGTAAATTTAGTATCTCTAGGATCTAGGGTGCCATTCAAATATCTGAATATTCTCTTAACATCAAAAACATGTGTTTCCTTATGATCATCCTAAAATCTAGCCACAAGACAAACATCATGCATGATATATGGTCTAGTAGCAGTAAAATACAATAATCTACCAATCATAGATCTATACTTGCTCTGATTAGTCTTAGGTGAATCATCATCTTTACCCAATTTACAACCAGTCACCATAGGAGTACATACCAGTTTTGAACCATCCATCCCAAACTTCCTCAACATCTCTTTTACATGCTTAGATTGTGAAATAAAGATTCCTTTCTCTATTTGATTTATCTGTAGCCCAAGAAAGAAATTCATCTCTCCAAACATAGACATTTCAAATTCTTGCTGCATCTCTTCTACAAACATCTTGCACATAATTTCATTTCCTCTAAAAACAATGTCATCAACATACACAACTACAATCAAGATTTTGTCATTTTCAATCTTAAAATACAAATTACTATTTGTCGTACCTTTGTTGAAACCTTGCTAAATAAAATACTTGTCTAACCTTGCATACCAAGCTCTAGGATCTTGCTTCAATCCATATAAATCTTTCTTCAATCTGCACACCATATTCGGTTGATCTGTCAACTGAAATCCTTCCGATTGTTCCATGTAAACTTCTTGTAGCTCACCATTTAAAAATGTTGACTTGACATCCATCTAATAGACCTTGAAATCCTTATGAGCAACAAATGCTAAGAAAATCCTTATAGCTTCCATTCTTGCTACTGGAGCAAAGGTCTCCTAAAAATCTATACCTTCTACTTGTGAGTAACCTTTACACACAAGCCTTGCATTGTTTCTGACCACTTCTCCTTTTTCATTTAACTTATTTTTGAATACCCATTTTGATCCAATAATGTTTTTGTTTGTTGGTCTTGGGACTAATTCCCAAGTTTAATTCTTCTCAATTTTCCTAAGTTCTTCCTTCATTGCTTCCATCTAGTGTTCATCTTTACGTGCTTCACTTGCAGTCTTTGGTTCATCTCAAAAATTAAACATAGATTTATTTATGCAATAGCTCTGCTACTTGTCAATACACCTTTTTTTTGTCTCCAATGATCTGGTTCTTTGAATGATTCCTCTTCACATACCTAAGTGTCTTAGGTGACACTACCGAGGCTTCTTCTTCTCTTTCATTCTGTTCATTCTGCTTCTCTTGCTCATCTTCTTCCATGATCTCTTCTATTCTTACATTACTTACATGCTTAGGTTCATCAGATACATATCCATCAATGTCAATTGAATTCTTCACTGTCTCATCAACCTTTACATTTTCAATTTCTACAATCTTTCATAGTCTTTTGTTAAAACATTTGTAAGCTTTTCTTCTAGTAGAGTATCCAAAAAAAATGCCTTCATCACTTCTTGCATCAAACTTACCTAAAGTTTCTTCATCTCTTCTAATATAACATTTGCTTCTGAATGCCTTGAAGTACTTGACAGTAGAAACTCTTCCAAACCATAGATTATAAGGGGTCTTTGTACTACTTACTCTTCCTTGAACTTGATTGAATACATAAAAAAATAGTATGAATTTCCTCTTTCCAGTAAACTTTCGATAACCCAGCCTCAATAATCATCAATCTAGCAACTTCTTGAACTATTTTATTCTTCCTTTCAACAACTCCATTCTACTGAGGATTCCTTAGAGCAGATAATTGTCTTCTTATACCATAAAATTCACAAAACATGTTAAAATCATGGGAGGTGAATTCTCCACCTCTGTCAGATCTTAAGCATTTTATCTTCAAATTCACTTCATTTTCAACCATAGCTTTGAATGTCTTGAATCTATCTAATGCATCTGATTTCTCTCTAAGAAATGTAACCCATGTATATCTAGAATAATCATTAATTAAAAGCATAAAGCACCTTTCACCTTGTAGACTTCTCACTCTTGTAGGACCAAAAAGGTCTATATGAACCAAATCTAGCAGTCTAGTAGTATATTGTTCCATCTATAATGATTTCTTGCTTGCTTTTCAAACTGACAATTTCTGCAAATAACATTAATAGGCTTTGTAATTCTTGGTAAATCTCTCATGGCCCAAATAACACTAATCCTTCCCAAGTTATCAAAATTCATGTGACACATTCTTCGATGCCATAACCAACTATCATTAATCTGAGTCATAAAGCATCGACCATCAACACCTTTAAGTTGATAAATATTTCCTTCAAACTTCTTTCTGGTAGCAATCAATGTTCTAGATCCTTTCCGGATCTCACACCTTTCATCTTTGAACACAATATCATATCCCCTATTAGTCATCTGACCAACACTCAACAAATTGTGCCTTAAACCCTTAACATAGTAAACATCACCAATATTATGCTTTCCATCAAAACTTACTTAACTTATCCCACAAATTTTTGCACTAGTATCATCTCCAAACATAACTAAGCCTCCATTGAATTTTTTTCAAGTTTAACAAACTTACTTTTATCATGAGTCATGTGATGTGAACAACCACTGTCAACAACCCAATAATTTTTCTCTTGTTTAGCATGTAGGGAAGAGATAACAATACCTTCATTTTTCTCTTTTTCTGAAGGAGTTGCCTTCACATGTTTTTTTGAATTAGTAGAAGTAGGTTCATTCTTTATGGCCAAGAACAAGCATTCATTTTCATCGAGATCTTCGTGTTAGGGTTAGAAAGGCAGATATCTAACAATTAAATGCAAATTTAATTAATAAACAAAGAAACTAAAACACACCTAGAATAAATTATAACACAGATAATTTAATGTGGTTCACCAAATCCGGGCTACATCCACCAAACCACAACCATCCAATGATTTTATTATCTAGTGAAAAAACCTATTACAATCTTGTGAAAAGGTGTGCTGACAACTTTTGCATTCTCCATATGAAATCTCTGCAACACCTTTTCAACATAATTAGCCTGAGATAAAAACAATTTTCTATTTTTCCTATCTCTACAAATTTTCATACCAAGGATTTGTTTTGCTGCCCCCAAATTCTTCATAGCAAAATATTTTTCTAACTATTGTTTTAGCTCACTTATGTGATCCATGTTAGACCCTGCTACAAACATGTCATCAACATATAAACATAAAATAATGTAGTTGTCATTATCCAACCTCTTAAAATAAACACAATGGTTAGAATTACACCTATTGTAACCTTGTTCAGCCATAAAACTATCAAATTTTAAGTACCATTGCTGAGGTGCTTGCTTCAAGCCATATAAACTTTTCTTCAATCTGCACACTAGTTTCTCCTTACCTTTGAACTCAAATCCTTGTGGTTGTTCCATATATATTTCCTCTTCCAAATCACCATGCAGAAAGGTTGTTTTAACATCAAGCTATTCTAAATGCAAATCTTCAGTAGCCACAATACCTAAAACAATATGAATAGAAGTCATTTTAACAACTGAAGAAAAAATATCATCAAAATCAATACCATTTTTCTATGCAAATCCCTTTACAACTAATTTGTATTTAAATCTCTTCTTACCTCCATCCTCCTCTTTCAACTTATAAACCCATTTGTTTGGTAAAGCCTTTTTACCTGCAGACAACTTGCATAATTCCCAAGTCTTATTTTTCAGCAAGGAGTCCATTTATTCTTCCATTCCATGCTCCCACTGAACCTTGGTATCCATTTGCATAGCTTCATCATAATATTTTGGTTCACCAACATTAGTTAAAAAAATAGTATACAAAGAGGGAGATAATCTTTCTGGAGGTCTACTTATCCTTGAATATCGTCTAACATTCACAGGAGTTTGTGATATTTGTTGTTGTTGTTGTTGCGGAGCATGAGGAACCACTGAAACATCATTGTTTGGAATATCATCCAACACTACATAATCATTTTCTTTCTTCTCATGTTGCCGCAATAGATCTTTGTACAACACTTTCTCATTGAATATGACATCCTTGCTTACAATTTTTTGATTTTCAAAATCCCAAAGCCTATAACCAAACTCATCAATGCCATATCCAATGAATATACATTTCTTTGATTTTACATCAAGCTTGGTTCTATTTTCAAAATCTACATGTGCAAATGCTTCACAACCGAAGGTTTTGAGAAAATAATACCTCACCTTCTTACCTTTCCATGCTTCCTCTGGAATACCACAACCCAAAGGATTAGAGGGACCTCTATTAATTAAATAAACAATAGTGTTTTCAGTCTCTGCCCACATTTTTAAATGTAGCTCAACATGCAATCTCATAGTCTGTGCATGCTCCATTATTGTTCTATTCATGCGCTTAGCCACTCCATTTTCTTGTGGAGTCCTTGGAACCATTTTCTACTTATGAATACCATTAGAGGAACAATAATATTCAAACTCTTTGTTGTAATACTCACCACCATTATCAGATCTGAGACATTTTAGCTTTTTACCTGTCTCATTCTCAACCAAGCTTCTCCATTTTTTGAAAGTTTCAAATACATTAGATTTTTTCCTAAGGAAATAAATCTATACCTTCCTAGTTGCATCATCAATGAATGTAACATAATTCTGAGAGCCACCGAGAGAAGATACCTGAGTTAGTCCCCATACATCCATATGCACAAGCTCCAATTTCTCATCTTTCTTTTGCTTCCCATCCTTGAGAAAACTTACTCTCTTTTGTTTTTCATACACACAACTTTCACAGAAATCCATATTAACACATTTTAGACCTAGTAAAACAATATTTTAATGAAGTAATTTCATACCTTTTGCACTCATATGCCCAAGTCTATTATGCCATAGTGCTGATTTAGAGTCCATAGCAACTGTATGATCTTCTACCTGTTGAACTACAACAACTGTTCTTGAACATTGAGCTTTTTCTGTAACAATTAAAGTAGAAGGAATAGTATGACCTGTACAAAGATATAAGGTGCCTACTTTCACACCTTTTGCTACCACTAAGGCACCCTTTATGACCTTCCAATTTTTATCACTAAATGTAACAACACAACCTTCATCATCTAGTTGCCCTGTTGAAATTAAATTTTTGCTTAACTTTGAAACATGCCTTACCTCATGTAGTAGCCAATGATTCCCATTTTACAACTTAATCTTGATTCTTCCCTTTCCAACAATCTGATAGGGTTTGTTATTTCCTAAAGAAACCAACCCAAAATATCCTTGGACATAATCAAGAAAATAACTTCTATGGGGGTAGCATGAAATGAAGCCCCTGAATTTGACACCCAAGAATCATTAGCATTATCAAGGGAAAGAATCAAAGCATCCTCATCAGATTTATTACTTACCACATTTTCCTCTTTACTTCCTTCCTTTTTGTCTCCTTCTTTATTTTTCTAAGACCAATAATCTTTCTTTAAATGACCCGGCTTACCACTATACCAACAATCCCTCTTGTCTCTATATTGGGACTTATGTCCTTTGATTTTCCTTGTGACTTCCCATGATTTCCAAAATTGTTTCCTCTCTCCTTTGTTCTTCCCCTGCTTTCTACATTCAAAACAAGGCCTGATGTGGATGTTCCACCTAAGCTTTTCCTACGAATTTCCTTGCTCAAAATAACACCAACATCATCAAATTTCAATGTATTTGAACCAGAAATAGAATTTCTAATAGCCATTACCAAGATATTCCAGCTTTCAGGAAAAGAACACAGAATCAAAAGAGCCCTAACTTCTTCATCAAAGTTTACTTTTACAGAAGTTAATTGACTGGTGACCATATTAAACTCATTTAAATGATCAGTAACTGACCCAACTTCTACCATTTTCATATTAAATAAATGCTTCATAAGAAATACCTTATTCAAAGCAAAAGGCTTTTGATATAACTTTTCTAGGGTTTCCATCAACTCTTGAGCTGTCTTTGTTTTTGTAATGTTGAACGCCACCAATTATGCCAGGCGTAAACGAATACTACCAAGAGCCTTTCTATCCAAAATATCTAGTCCTCATTAGGCATTGCTAAGGGTTTCTTGGTTTTCCCTTCCAATGGCCACCATAAATGCTTCTGATAGAGGTAGTCCTCCATGTACATCTTCCATAATTGATAGTTCTGCCCATTAAACTTCTCAACTTTCTTACCCTCCTTTGCCATTACTCCCACTCAACTGTGAGACCTTCCTACAAATGATAATCGAAACACAACCCACTCTAATACCACTTGTTAGGGTTAGAAAGAAAAATATGTAACAATTAAATATAGATTTAATTAATAAACAAAGAAACTCAAACACACATAGAATAAATTATAACATAGAGAATTTAACTTGGTTCACCCAATCTAGGCTACATCCACCAAACCACAACCATCTGATGATTTTAATATCTAGTGCAAAAACCTATTACAATCTTATGAATAATCACATTTTTCATCATACTGCAACCCCCATCTAAACCCTTTTTTAACAAGCTTAGAAGCTTCCTGATTAGGCCCCCGAACCCCTGCTTAATGCCCGACTCGGCCCCAAACTCTAACAAGGATACATGTCGGGGTGTACAGTATAACATGATCAATCGCCACATACCAACACTTCATAATCAGAATCTTCATCATATATGCTAGCATTTTCATTCACATAGTATGCTCTATTGATATTTTTTCCTTTCTTTTCCTTTTCATATCTTTGTTTATTCCTCTTAGCTCTTTCTGGACATTTTGCAACATAATGACCTATTTCATACTTTCTAGAGCCTTTCCTCATCCTTCATTTAAAGGGTAGCTTACCTTCATACTTTCTAGAACCCTTCCTCATCCTTCTCACAAAGTTAGCTTCTATAACATCAAATTTTTCTTCATCTGGATCTTCAGCTCTTGTAGCTTTAAAAGCAGTTTCTGATTTGCATCTATTCCTCAAACTCGTGTTTCTCATTTCATAAAATGTCAAAAATCCTAACAACAGATCTTTAGTGCAGGTCTTATAATCTATACTTTGTTCAATAGCACATACCTTTTCACTATAAGCATTAGGGAGAGGACCCTGAGAATCTTCTTTACAATTCTGGTTTCATCCACAATAGCACCAAGTCCTCTCATTGTGGCCACTATCTCATCTAATCTATGTTCATAGGATTTAATGTTCTCATCTTTAGGCATATGTAGGAGATCAAAACATGTTTCCAAATTCTGTAATTTTGTCTCTTTAACTCTTTCATCACCTTCATGTGCTCTTTCCAAAGCATCCCAAACTTCCTTAGCTATCTCCAAATTCCGAACTTTAATCAACTCAAAGTGTACCATACTATTCTTCAAAATATAGTTCACTTTATTGTTCGCTTCATGTGCTTTGATCTCTTCTGATGTACTTGGACCATTTGTAGGAGGAGTGTAAGGATTCTTATAAGCTTTCTCCACATCATATCCATAGAACTCCAGATATTCTTCCATCAATATCTTCCAAATAGTATAGTTAGTTCCATCAAACTTCGGATAATCAAAAGTCATCTTTGTAGCCATCTTGGACCTTCCTCAAGTGGTTAAGCTCTTCACCAAGGAACCAAGCTCTAATACCAATTGTTGGATAGGACAACTAAGAGGAGGGGTGAATCAGTTATCATAGATTTAAACTTTAATTCAATTACTGTAACTAACACTTAGCACTTCCTACAAGATCAAACATCAATTACAAGTGCAGAAACTCAAAACCATCACAAACAAAATAACACTAGATTTACATGGAAAACACAATGAGGGAAAAACCACAATGAGTATTAACTCACAATAAAGAGAATATCAAAATTGATTACAAGAGGTTCACTGCCTAAGTTACAAGGCTCACTACCTAAAACAAGGACTCACTGTTTGGAACAAGGACTCATTTTCCTATAGGGCTAACAACCAAGAGGGATCACTTCCATAGAGATACAAAGAAGACAAAGAAGATTTGTTACAGAGAGAAGACAATCTCAATGCAAAAAAATATTCCACCATGACCACTTGTAGACATGCATGAATGATAAAGTCCACCTTCTGTTCACTGCATTTGGAAACTTAGCATTTAAGCTTCACACTGATCTGCCACACACAAATCACACACACTCTTTGAATAACATCAATGTCGTATCAATCTTCTCTTTCACTTATCTTACTTTTTTGCTCTTGTATATTTTTCATTACTAGCTCATCCTATATTTATACTATCTCCAACCTTGAAAAAGATCCAAAGTCAACCATCCAAATTCAAATTAAAATTAGGTTAGGCCAAAACATCCTAGGGTGGAATTAGAATGAGGGAAAACCAAACACACACTTCATTGGGACCCAAAATAGATCCAAAATGCTTCATCAACTTGAAAGATAGTGCTTAACACAAGGTTGACCAAACCAGTGTAAAACACATAAAACAATTAAGCTCAAAACTTCCAGATACTAGAAATATCTTCAATACCATCAAAATATCTTAACTCTAGAACCGCAAGTCAAGACTTCAACAAAGAGAAATCCGGACCAAAATTTTTTCTCTTGAACCTCAACCAGAACACAAAAAAACATAGTTCACAACTAGTGAACATAACTCAAACTGCACAATGAACCAACAACCAAAAATATAGATATAGCAACCTTCAGCAACCATGACCAACATATCTGAACTGCACGAACATAGGGGAAAATATTGGACCAAAACTTGAAGCAACAACTAAATACCTATAAACTTTCTTTAATACAATTTTCTCAATATCCTCAACATATAAAGCCAATAACTTGTAACCATGACACTAATGACAACAACAATTAGTAGATAACCAATTGAATAGTTGACATCAATGACAACACCTTCATTCCTTTTCCATTCTTGCAATAGGTTTTTGGTTTCTAGATAGTTGTATAGTGTGAGTTATGTGAACACTAGTTGTGAATAGTTTTTTTCTATGTATCTGGCTAAGGTTCGAGAGAAATGTAGTTGCTCCAAATTTATTTTTGTTTGAGTTTCATGTCTTTCAATTTTTAGGATAAGTTGAAGAGGTCGTGTTCAAAATAATTTTGTTATCTGGAAGTGTGTGCTTAATTATTTAGGTGTTTTTCATAGGTATTGGTTGACCTTGTGTTTAGCACTACTTATGAAGCTTATTGAAGATGGTTGAAGTGTGTGTTTGGGTCACCCTCATTCTAATTCCATCGTAGAATGTTTTGGTGCCGACCTAATTCGAATTTGTGAATGTAAATCGTGTATGGGTGACTTTGGATGAGTTTCAAAGGTGAAGATGGTATAAATACAAGTTGAGATGTTTGTGAAAGATATAATTCAAGCAAGATAGATGCCGATAGATGTGAAACAATGTATGTGATGCGAGTTTTTGTAGATCAATGAGAAGTCTAATTGCTGAGTTTTCAGAAGCAGTGAGCTGAAAGTGTACTCTATCATTCATGCATGTTTACAATTTTTTAAGTGAGTTGTGGTGGAAATTCTTATTGAATTGAAATTGTTTTCTGTAACAAATCTCTTCTATCTTCTTTGTAATTCTATGGCAGTGAACCCTTCAGGTGGTTAACCGTTGTTGGACAATGAGTCTTGTTTTGGCAGTGAGCCTTTGTAATCAGTTTTGATATTCTCTATATTGTGAGATAATCCTCACCATGGTTTTTCCCTTATTGGATTTTCCACATAAATATGGTGTTATTGTGTGTGTGATTTTTTTTAGTTTCTTCTTTTCACTTAATGATTAATCACATTAGCGGAGTAAAGGATTTGTGAATGATAATTGATCTAATCTCTGGTGGAAGTGCTTAAAGGTTAAAATTTGTTACAAATGTTTCACCCCCCTCTTAGTTGTCTTGTTCAATAGAGGTAAGTGTTGCAAATTGATTATTGATAGTGATAGTACTGATAATCTATTGGCTATTGAACTGGTGGAGAAACTAGGTCTTAAGAGATCTAAACATCCTACACCTTATAGAGTGTCTTGGGTAGAGAAGGGGCATTAGTTGTTGGTAGATGAACAATTCTTAGTTGAATTTCAAATAGGAAGCTATAAGGATAACGTTCTGTGCAATATGATGCCTATGGATGTGTGCCATGTGCTACTTGGTAGGCCTTGGTAATTTGACGAAAATGCCATACATGATGGAAGAAAAAATACTTACAATTTTGAGAAGGATGGTCTCAAACATACCTTGTTTCCTTTACAAGAACCAAAAGAGGACAGCCATAGTAGCAGTAGTAAGGTGATGTTAATAAGGGGAAAAGAGTTTATAAATGGAAGGGAGACAAAGGAATTTGCAACCCTTCATTTTCCTAAATTTTGCAAGAATGTCAACAATGTTGATTTGTAGGTAGGACAACCAAAAACATGTGTTGACACAAATGAATGTGAAGTTGATGCAACTTTTGGTCTTTGGAAGGACATACAGAAGTAGAATAAATTGGTATTGTTGAGTGAAAGGGAGATATTAGAACAAGAGAACAACAAAATTTCAATAGACAAGCAAGAAGAAAATGTTGGGGAAGCAATAGAGATTGGTATAATGAAGGATACAAAAATACAAGAAAGTTCAACATATTAGTGCCAAGATGAATAAATGGGAAATAATCTACATGGGAAGAATGTGGAGACAACAAAATAGAATGTGGAAGATGACCTATCGATTCAAATTGAGGTCGTTGAGAAAGAGTGTCTTGAATTGACAAGATGTGGGACAAACATTGCGACAACCAATGGTGAGGTAATATTTCAGTTTTCAAACCCCTTGGATACAATTGAAGATGATTTTCATGAATATGCAATGATTGCAATGGAGAGGTATGTGAAAGACGAAAAACATAATGCAGTAGAGGGGACAAGAAACATTTTAAACACCATCATTAATTTCTCAAATTTTGTTGATACTAATGTCAGGAGCTAATTGCTGTTTGAGGGAGATGCGAAAAGAATGGGAAAGGTGCAGCAATGATAGGCTATCTATATAGTGGCCAATTTTTTTTGAAGATGATGAGATGGGGTGTGAACACAACAATTTTAACCTTGGACAATAAATCAAGAGGAGTTAATTCTCCTAATGGTTTAGAATAAGATGAATCCAAAAAGTGGAAAGAGAATGAAGGGAGTATTTTGGAAGAGTTCAATATATGGTGGACATGGGCCCACAAATGACCATGACATTATGACATTCATCTCATTGTGTAATGGAGGAACTATTTTGGTCATATGCTAGAAGAAAAGAAAGAAGTAATGGTTACAAGTTGTCATTTTTAACCATAGGGGATATGTTGCAAGTGCTTACAACTTGATAGGGTAGTCTTGTGAGCTATGCTCACAAGCAACTCATTCATGGAGTCTCATGCATGGGCATCATTTCCCATCAATTTTGTTTTACATTGTTTTTTTTTTGGTTTTTGATTCCTTGTATCTCTACGACATGTGGCCCATTTTGTTTGGTAGCAAGATTCTTGAATCTTCCTTTCTTGTTGCACATGGATGGTTAGGGAAGTTAAAACAAATTTTCTCAATAGATCAACACAAGGAGAGATCAAGTTCTACCAGTGGAAAATGCATCATTAGTTTTTAGGAGAGGTCGAATCTAAGTTTGTAGAGGCATAGTGTTTTTTGTGTTGAGGCAAGAAAGAATAGAAGTGAGGTTTCAAATTGGGAAGAACATAGGAGCACAAGTGCAAGACAAGAGAACAATTTTGGGAAATATCACAAATTGATTAGGTTATAGAAGGAAAACCAAGTAGAGGGAGTAATCGGGTTGATGAATGAGCAAGTTGATTCCTTCAAGATCGATTGCCTTTGTAACCCTACCTTGTTTAGATCAATGCACATTTAATGTTTCATCTCATTGTTATTTGTAAACTTTTTTTTTTGTCTCTTGTGTGTAAGGAATGAGAATTTCCAATGTTCTTGTTGCCTAGGAAAAGGATCAACATAATGGGTTGAGCAACATTTTGTAGGTTGTTTTTTTGTGTAATTGTAGTCTTCTATTGCTCATAATGTTTCATTGTTCTCTTTAACCTAGAAGATTGCCATAAGAAGGAGGTGCAAAGATTAGGCTGATAGAACATTATATATAAGTTAATATGTTAGAGAGTACAATTTGATATGTGCATAGAAGATACCTTTATTTACAATATTTTATGTATAAAATAGTATTTTTTATATATACAATTTTGACATATAATATTAAAATACATACAATATTGTTTATGTAAATTCATTGACCATGAAAAACAAGGGTTTTTACCTCAACAAAAGTGTTTTGAGGGCCAATTACCTCTTACCCTAGCTATTGACGGTGGGGCCCAACCTTCCTTTGTGTACATTTCCTAGTGAGTATAGTCATTATTCACAACATCGAAGTAACCCTGCTGACATATGTTGTTGTTTAGTGTTCACACTTTGTTTTTAGTTTTAAGTCTAAGCTTAGAATGAGAGTGTGCAAAAATAAGATTATAGAAAAACAAAGACAAGACCCTTTAGTTTAAACATCAAACCTTAGCATGTGTTGTACATGACCTCTAAAATTGTTGAAGGCTATTGTCACCTACATAATCTTGTATGGAATTTAATTATTGTCGTGGATAAGAAATATTATGTTTTGATGTTGCAAAACCCTAAAGCAATTATCTTAAAATATAAAAAGAACAAAACAATATAAGAAATTATATAATTTATGGGGATTTAAATTTTTGAAGGTATGACAAGTTGGTTCTCCTTTTCTGTGATAGTTTGATTGAAAACACTTCTATTATAGACATATATATGTTGAAATCAACTACCACTATAATGTTGTTTGCATACTAGAAATAATAATTTTGGTTCAAAAAATAAGGTGACTTATAATGGTGGGTAAGTGATTATTTAAAATGGTAATGGTAGTGGAAGCCATGATGGCATCAATGACACCATTGGAATAATGAGATTGAATAGTGATCGACCTAGATATCCTTTACTCCAAAGGTTGAAACCTAATTAATATAAGTAGATAATTACCCAGTGAATTGGGAAAGTGCAAAAATCTCACCATGATATATGCCACCTAAAATTAGCTCATAAGGCCCATACCATCCTCTCTTAGATCACTTCATTACTTGACCCAACTTTATTTGAAGAAGAATTTCTTATCTGATAACATCCCTCTAGAACTTGGAAATTGCATCTCGTCGAAAGAAACAATTTATTGGAGTAGCACAATCAATTTAATGCAATTCATGGTACAAGGTGATTCACAGTGGTTTGAGGAAAAGAGAAAATCCATTTACCCATCTCGTGTCGCACTCATAGCAGAACTCATATCCACACCTGTAATATACTTTAGATGCTTATCACTTTCATAAACAATCATAACTATGGGTAAATAAATAGTAATAAACTTTTTAAATGATTTTGAAAAATTTGTAACAAAATAACTTATGAATTGATGTTTTAGCATTAAACAAAAAGAACGGGGACAAAGACTAAAAGTTAAGTCATTCATAAAGTTTCATTCTAAAAGTTAAGTCATTCATGAAGTTTCATTTTCCTTTTTAAGTGAGAGTTGTCAATGCATAAATTATTTTATCACAAGTTTTTAGGTGGATGTGATATGAATCTACCCATAAACTATTGAGCATCCTCTTATACTCAATTTCATGGAATATTGACCGTGTTACTAATGTCGCCATCAAAACAGTCTAGATGCACATTGGACTCATTAAGATTGAGCAGGGTGAGGAGAAATAGACTTAACTAAGTTTTAGGATTGTATTAGCACTAAGATCTAAGTTCAAACATCTAGAAGGCTAGTAGGCATAAATATTTTGTAACTTTAATGGCATGGTTACACTCCTTGTGAAATAACACTGTGATGTAAGCAAGGTGGTGATGAATCTCTAACAAACTCAAATTGATCAGACCTTAACAAGGAATCAACCCTTGTAACACAATTTTCTCAACTTATTCCAAACTCTCACCAATAGGCTTGTAGTCCTCAAAACCCAACTTTGCACAATATATTTTAGAGAAGGCTATACAAACACCTTCTAGACACTCTTTGAGACTCACAACACAACCCAACACAATATACCAACAACCACCATAAGGTTTCCGTGACTCAACATAGAGAATCTCTAAACTTTTTAGGCTACTCAATTAGGCCTATTTTCCAAAGGAAGTATCTTCTAATCACTTTTTTTCATCCAAACTCACTTGAAAATCACAAATTGTACCCCAAAACAATACAATCCATCACCATTTTACATATACAAGACTTCTAGAATGTTGCACCATGAAACCCTCATTTTACATACAAAAAACTAGGGTTTATTCAATATCATAAACACCAAGCTTATAGATCCTAAAAAATTCCACCAACAAACTCTAAATGGTCTAGAAAAACTCACAAAATTATCGCAAGATCAATTCCACCAACCTTCTATCAAAACCCTACCACTACACCTCATTTTCACAAAGAAAACACTCAAATTTACCCTAGGGTATCATCCCAATTCTCACAACTCACTTATTTTTCCCTCTAAACTATGTGAACACCTATCCTACCATGAAACAAGTCATTCCACCAAACAAAATATCAGGACAGTAGGTGGAATGACTAATACATCATTTAAACAACAATCAAACCCTCAATTCTGTGTTAACAGGCTGCTACAAAAATTTAAAGAAATCTCCCACAAATTTTAATAAAAGACACTCAAAATAGATTCGATTGAGAGTTAAGGCATTCCTATATGAAATACAATGAAATTCAAAGTATATCCTTGACTGTACAGGTCGTACAATTCCAAAAAGAACAAAAAAATAGATAATTTGCATAAATAATGTTGTATTTTGATGGGAATTCCTCAACACAACATTCAACAACCTTGTTCGAGCCTTTTGGAGGAATTTTATACATATTCCATCAAAATCCCAATCAACCCAACACCTATAACTTATTTTTAAATTTTATTACCTTTCAAATTCTAAAAGTTTGCATTTTTACAAAATCTTGCTTGACAACATTTCCACTTTTTTTTGCAACTTTTCCTAGTTTGAAAATAATGACTCACAAACCCCCAAATTACATAAAATATTGTCTTATCAGACCTTATTTAGAATTAATAGACCCTATCTAGTATCAAAAGACCTTAATACCAATTCTTGACAAATTGACCTCTAGATGTAAACTCCATTGGCTTGGGTGTTCCTGCACCACACTGGAAGAAAAAATTCAAAAAAAAAGGAAGATCGAGGATTTTAACCCACATGTAATGTGATTGCATCCAAATTCTAATTCAATCATGCCCTTAAATTTCCAATAGCATTTCCATTTGTGATCCAAGGAATACTAGAAAGGATATAAAAATACTTCAGTTCTTTTTGCAAGCAATATTTTTTGGAATTGAGAGCTCTTAGGCATCCCTCAACCATCTAGGAAGGCCATGAATCCTCTACAACAAATAAATTTCCTATAATTCTTTAAAAAAATTTGATTACAATATTAAAAGAAATTGTTAAATATATCATGATAGTAACATAACATTAATTAAGCATGCCAACAATAGTGACATGGTGTGATGGTTAAGTTGGCATGTTATTCTTCTTTCCATCAAGGTTCAAACCCGATTGGGGTGTAATTGTTGAGTGTTTATGTTGGGGATGAGGTCCCTTGTTTGTGACCTCATCGGTTCATAACTTCAATCAAAAGCATTTACCCCTCTTAAAAAAAACATAACATTAATTAAATTAATCATGGCAATAGTGACAACAACTATTGTATAAAAATAATAAATATATCATGATTCACATTCGTAATTAATGATATAAGTTATATAACAATAAACACTAGCAACAATAATTTGGATTTCTAATTTCATTATTCAAAAAAGTATCAAACTTCAAAAATTCTTGAATATGGTATTGGAGTTAGTTAATAATGTCAATTGCAAAAGAGATGAAAGCTACATTAGCCATGGTCTAGTATAGTGTGAGAAGTGAAAACAAATAATTCCTTTTTGGAATGTGGTTGGTATGCAAGCTTCTGCTAGCATCATCCAACATCATTTTAACAATATCATGTTACATTGTTGTTGTTCATTAACTTGTAGAAATTAGACTCTCTCTCTATATATATATAACCAGTGGGGTTATAGGCGAATGGGTTCATTGAAAGGCAAATGGGTTCATCAGAATAGGTATAGTATGCATCTGAAATAGAATTTCTAATCGCCTATCTTAGACCAGAGCCCAATTGTATGGGTCCTTGCCTTAGCTCCTGTCTGTAGCTCCTCGTTAAGGGAGGGTAAGGATGGTCAGTTAGGCCTTTTGGTTGGATGAGTGAAAGCAACACATTGAACATAACCCTCACTAGCTCCCAGATGGCCAGGAGCACTAGATTTTCCCTGGGGTGGGGTTCTAGCCATTTAGTTTCCCTGGGGTTCTAGCCATTTATCAACTACTTGTTAGTTAGGTCCTCACTCAGTCCAACTTCCTTCCTTTCTTCGGGTAGTCCAAATCTAGTCAACCAGCTAATACACCGGATATAACTAATCTCTCTGGATGGAAGGTAGTTTCTCTGTGAAGTCCATCTGCTTCTAGAGCTACATCCAATGTTATATTGATGAGAAAGGAAAGACTAGCTATTATTATATTATCAAATGGGTTGGGAGGCAAGGACCCAAATTAATGAGGGGCTATAACACTTCCTGCTTTGTTGAGCTACCAATTAGATTTGTTGAGCTACCGATTAGAAATGAGTTAACACCCAGATAGACATTTTCTTTCCTCCTACCCGATGGCACCCACGGTCGGAAGGATGTTAGGTAGCTTGGATGGTCCAGCTGAAGATCTTGCCTGGGGGTGAAGGCTGGCCATGGTAGCTCCTTCTTTCTCTTCCTTTCTTGGAGGGAGGGAGTGTTGGATTCCAGTTGGAAGTTATTGGCTGGTTTCCCATAGAATTTTAGGACAACTATAATAGCCATTGCCAGTTGCCCATAGAATTTTAGGGGGGTTTGAAAGCTCCTTTCCCTCACACCCTCAGACTAACTTCCTCAACCACATTCCTTCTTTCTCGTTAACTTGTTCTAGCTATTATTTCGGGTACTCAAGCCTACCTACCTTCATTAACGATATAGAGGGAGGGAGGGGCCATGTGACCTTGGGGTGATGGTCAGTCTACTGATTGAACCTTCCATCTAGCCACCAAAGGGTCCTTGTCTTCAGGGAGGGAGGGTCCTATCCAATTACAATCAGGGGTTCAAGAATCTGCAGGTAGCCTAATCGAGGGTGAGTAAGTTATACCAGTTCATTACATCAAAGCTTGTCTACCCTTACCTGAACATGCTAAAATTCCCTACCACCCAAAAAAAATAGGAGATGGGTTAGGTAGCTTGACTGAGGGCCTTCCAAATGAAAGCATGCTCGAACCAACTTAACCTGAACCAGGCTTGTTAACTTTGAACCGGGCAGCTTCATTATTTCGAGAAGTAACCGAATTGTTAACTCGTGGGTAATGGAAGGAATAAAATTCTATGGGAATTGATTGCCTACATCCCCTGGTTCAGGATAGCTCACCCCCAATTCAGGATAGTTAATTCACGAGTTGAGTATGGTCCTTGCCCATGAACACCCATGGTATCAAGTTAGTTTATCCTTTCCCTCACAAACATCCTTGCCCTCATGGGAGAAAGTGAGGATGGTCTAACTGAAGATCTTGCTTGGGGGTGAAGGCTAGCTAACCCCACTAAAGGCTGGCCCACGGTCTGGTAATAGTCAATTTATAGCTGGTGGAACTTCCCGCATCGAGCCCCATCGGGGGGGTGGGAGACCTTCAAATAGTAGGGGGCATGAGGTAGATTATAGAAGTGGGAGGATATAGAGTTGCTAGTGCCACTGACCATATTGGCCAACCCCACTATACATATTCAAGATTGAAAATGGATGGAGAGAATCAGAGAGAATGAAGCCCATAGAATGTAGGGGCGTTAGTTTGAGTTGAAAACTGTGGGTGAGGGGAGGAAACTCCATCCAGTGAGGTAGATTAGTAGTTGAATTCCTTAGCCATCAACTAGCTGGGTATACTGTACTGTCTTGCCTCTTCTCCCTACACCACCGGCTGGCTGATAGTTTCAGGGAAGGGACTCTGAACTTGCACTCGAAAGGGAAGACTCAACTGAACTAGCCAGATTAGAAAGTTAGATTAGCCTGACTACCCCTACTATAGTTGGATCTTGTGTTTCCATTTTATCTAAGCTTGGAAAACCATCCCCCCTATCGGGCTCCTTCCTCATTCTCACTTTCCCTGCTTCCGGGAGGGAGGGAATTATAGGAAGCTCTATCCATTTCTCATTTCATTCTCCAGGCCCACAACCGATTATTCTTTAGTTAGCCGCTCGCCCTCATATTCTATGTTGAATTAAATTCCCTAGGGGGACTGGTAACACTTTCATCGAGAGCTCTCTATCCATCCATCCTTCCAACCTTCCTTCCGGCTAAAATTCTCCAGGATGGTAGTCCAACTCCCTACTATTCTATGGTCCCCTACTATTTTAAAGGCGTTGAGGCAGCCCCCTTTCTATAGTTAAGGTGTTAACTAATTTGCTAATTGGTAGCTCTTCCAACCCAGGCTAATTGGTAGCTCTCCTTGCCCAGGAATTGGATTCGACTAGATTCTTTTTGTGAGAAATGGTGGTGCAGAGTGGGTATGGAGTGGTAACTTTCCATCTCAGGACAACCAAATCAAGTCCCATTATTCTATAGGAAACAGGACCAGAGAAATTAGTTAGGAAGTAGCTCTAGCTACTGGGCCCCCCTGGATGGCCTAATTAATGAGTTTCCTTCCATCCAGTTCGAGTTGCCTTCCATCCTAGAGTGAGGCCTGATGGAAACCCCCTACAATTCTATGGGGAACTCGAGTAGTTCTATTAAATGAGGAGGACCAGATGAAGAGGCTGCATCACAAAGAATACAAGGTTCAAATGGGTTACCAGCTGAAGAGATCTCCTCATTCAGGTAGTAGGGTTTTCACCCCCAACTATAGCATGTAGTTCTTGTCCATCCTGAACTGCTCCAGCCCCAAGTTCTAGTTCCCCAGGAAAGATCCAATGAAATGTAGTTGAATTCCTTCTGGTTGCCGCTATCCATTCCACCCCCGGTAGATGTCATTGCCTCCTAGTTAGGGTAGGGGTGAATCAACAGGAAGGTCTTCTAGAAGGAAGCTAAACAAATGCTATAGCCTCGACTGGTGGAACAAATGATATAGTGACTTAGGTTCTCACCCCTAGAAAGTTAGGATGGTGGGTGGGAGGAAGATAAAGGTAGTGAACTCCCCGAGGTCCCCATTCCTGTAGTTAAGGGACTAAAATGAACACCTTCGGTTAACCCCCAGATCAATGTATTGCTCCACCTGTGCAGGAGTGAAGAGGATGGGAGTAGAGAAGGTGGGTTCTCAGAGGTACTTTACTGTGCGAGATGACCAACCTCCCCAATTGATTGTTTGGGCCTTCATTCACCCTCGGTGAACTATAGTTAGTTGCTGGCCATCCAAATTAGTTTTTGGCCATCCAATGAGCTTTGTTACTTGTTTCCTTCCTCCTTGCTTTGTTTGATATTGAGGTTAGCTCGGGTTTGAACTCAGAATAGAACCCCCCCACCAATGACACTATGATACCTTCCCACACCCCTACATAGTTGGTGGTTGTTGACCAAATAGCCATAAGTCTATTGTCCTCCCATCCTACCCAGAAATACTCTCACTTTCAGGGTGGGAGGGGATTCTAGGGTGTTCAGTTCAGAGAAAGAGAGGGGGTGTTCAGGTTAGTTTCATCCATTTGTCTGCAACAATCACCCTCCTACCCATCCCAACTATATCCTTCCACCCCCTCTCCCACCCACCCCACTTATAGAATGGTAGGGGGCCTTTAGGAGTTAAAGAAAATATTCCTTTCTCGATTCTCTACGTGCTCCAGGTGGGTTCTTTACACCCCCGGTTGAGTAGAGCTTCACCCCCTTAACTGTTACCATCCTTTGTTCCCATCCATCCATCAAGTAGTTGGGTAATATTGTATAATGGGGAGGGGAAGTGGAGCATCCAAATTAGTTGATTAGTTTCACCGGTTCATCAAGAGAGAATAGAGTTTAGTTGGATGGCTAATGTATCAATCTAGTTTAGCAAGTTAGATGTTTGGATGGAAGGCAAGCAACAAAATAGAAGTTTAGGATGGAGCACCCTCGGTGAGGAATGGAGCCTAACAAGCTTGACTGGATAAGATTGTTTGGAAGGAAGGTAGTTAACTGGAGTTCTCACTCTGCTTTCTCTCTCTTTGCTAACCGGAAGGAAGGCTCAACTGGCGAAGGGTAAAGAAAGGATGGTCCAACATCTAGTCAATTTTCTCTGCTTTTGGATGAGCTAATACACCCCCACAATAAAATAGGAGCTTAGCTCTTACCCATTTTTTTTGGAGGAAGCGGTCCAATGGAAACATTGATTAAAAATGCCCGACCTACCTCTTCAATGAAAAATTGAAAATGTGTTTCCCTCGTAACGATGTTCAATCGCCCTTTGGGAAATTGGTCAAAATGCCTAGGGTGGGGGAACTAAATTCGGGTGGGAATGAAGTTGTCATTTGGGTGGACCCTTTTCGTAATTTCCCTCCCGGGCGGGCCCACCCATTTCAAAGATGACTAGTTTCGATAAGGAAGGAGTTGAACCTTCACTCCTACCATTTTATTAGCGAAGCCCACTGAGAAATATAATAATAGAATTAGGTTAGTTGAGTAAGAAAGAAAATATAGGTCGGTGGGTTTCACCGTACTGTCCAATCAGAAAGAATGGTTGTTACCGAATTTGGGGATCTAAGTAATGGAGTTCATTTCTTTAAAAGTCTAAAGATGAATTCCATACGTAACATTCCAAGAAGAATATTGGTTGTTTGGAAATTGTTGGGGTGAATTCCATACGTAACATTCCTACCTTCATTTGTCTCATGGTTTCCATCATGGTCCTTATTTGAATAGTTTCACGTAAAATCCTCTATCCATCATTCCTTGAAATTCATACGTAACATCCCCCTCGGCCCAGTTTGTTCCTTTCGTCCAATTAGAAAATGGTGAAATATGAAATGACTTCAAAACAACATCATCGATTCCAATCCAATTTGATGGACTTACGGGAGAACAACTCCTCGGTTCTTGCGAGACCTGGCTCTTCCAATTGATTTTAACCAAGAGGGGATTGCTATGGCAGTGTCAGGAGGGAACGCTTCTACGAGTGAACACTATCCAAGTTTGATTGCAGCAATCCAGGAGCCTTAGACAACATTTTTTTGGTAAGAAAACGAGTATAGAAATGACCTCCTATACCAACATAATTTTTTTATGAAAATGATAAGAGAAGCTGCATCAGGTGGAAAGATCCTAGTTGGGGAACTTGGCCGGGCTAACCCACCAACCTACCCTAGTTGGTACCCAACTCACCTTACCCAGGGGTGGATGGTCGGAAGGGAAAATAAATTGAACTTTCCCATAGTAAAGTGGTGGATTGCTAATCCGTTGTATAGACTATCCGTACCGAGGAGGGATCCCTTTCTCTCCATTCAGTCACTTGAGATGAATCCTGCTACCCATGTTATAGATGCAACTTACTATCCATTGTTCCTATTCTTGAAACTTTTGCAAAGTGGGCATGTTATTGCCACATCTCTATGCCCAACAATAGATATAACCCTCCCTGGTAAATAATTGGCAATATTTTAATGTCCGTTCCAAACAATATACTACATCCCTACCCAACAATAGATATAACCCTCCCTAAAGGAATTGCAATGATTATAAAATCAAGATGCAATATTGCAATGAATAGAAAATAAATATCTAGATCCCCATATCTATTTACATGTCTAACAATTCATATGTATTGGGATAAGTAATTTGACCTTTCAAAAGTTATCGTCCCCATACCTTACACGTCTAAGAATTTGTACTACATATTCATGTTGTTGCAACCATACTTTGGTTCAATTTGAAGTGAGAAAGTCCGACTTCTCTGCCCCGGCTCTTCCCAAAAATCATCCATCACTACTATCAGATTATTCCTATTCTCCACTACTTGACGTGTAAAATATAGAATTCCCCTAATATTGATAGATAGTATAATAGGACTTTCCCTTTCCACACTTTGGAGTTAGGCAAGTTCCGTATAAATAATCTTTGTCCCTTGTTAGGCTGGTTCAGTAGCCACTTAATATTAAGATGCTTTGCAGGTGTCGTGTTTCAGTGTTGTTTCAGAAGTACACGTGCACCCATACGTAGCTAGTCTAGTTGTTCTATGGGCTCCATAGAATTGTAGGGGCAATTTCTTTTAATTGGAATGTCAGATTACTCTTGTGTGGGAGGGAATAGTGTAATAGGGACAAGATATTTGAATTGGAAGGTCATATTACAATTCTTGAACATCGAAACGAAGGATGGAATGAAGGATGAAGGAGAAAGTCACTCAAGATAAACTACACATAATGAAAGTGCTAACCATATGTTTTTCAAAAATATCTTCTCCTCAAAAACTTTTTTTTGTTTACTTCAAAATAATAATTCCATTTATTGAGACTCACCAAAATAAACAATGGCCCTTTGATTTATAAATGTGGAACACATTTAGTAAGTATTTGAAACATGCTAACAACAATAACCTATACCTTATAAAAATACATTTGAACCCTCACTTATCAACTCTGACCAATCTCTTATAACAATGACCTATATTTTATGAGTGTGCCATCATTTATAAAATGGCCTATCTTTTATAGCAACAAAGCGACCTATTATAGTTGGAAATCTTTGTATTTGGTCATAAGTTGTAGTCATGGAAAGTAAATATGTATGGTCATAGCAAGTAAATAGTTTGTACAATCATAGAAAGTCATACTTTAGAACATGTAAATAGTTTTGTACAACATAAGGCCTCATATCACCACTCATCCTCCTGTCCAAAATTATCATTCTCTCACAAAATGTTGTATTGATGGTGGTGATGGGTCATTATGATATAGAATTTGACACACTTTTGTCAAGAGAACTGACTTCAGAACATAAAGGTTTGGTATCCCATAATTTTCACAAAAGAGCTGGAATGATATGATAACATCATGCACTAAAAATCCAATGTTCTACTCCCACTGGATGGTACATGACAACCATTCCTCTATAGGGGCAATGTGATTGTTGTCTTTCTTCTCCCTTGAGCAACCGCATAAAACACATAGTTTGTACTTGAGAGTACACGTGTCCATGATGATTGTTGACCCATTTGTAACCATCCAAATGCAATTTTCAAGGAAAATGTTAGTTCATGGAATAAAGCATCTAGCCACACAATGAAATCTCAATCTTGATTCAAAGATACAAAATTCAACTTCCAAGCTAATCCAAATCGTGGCCTCATATTAAAAATTGAAGTACTATACATAATATCAAAATGTCTAAGACTAATACTTAGCATCTAATATATTTTACTTAACAACTCTCAACAATAAAAAAATATTTATCAATATTATTCTATAATTAAATTATAATATATGAGATTAAAGTGGGCCTCTATATAATAGTTATATGTTAAAGGTAATTAATAACCATTATTAAGTACTATTCCTTTTAAGAAGTTGAAAAATAAAGTTGATAAACAAACTCTTCAAATCTCATCAATCAAATTTCCAAATAATTTTTAGAAGCTTTTGTCTATTTAGTCTAGAGTTCATATGGAAAGAGAGGAAACTACATGTATTCCACATTTCACCTGCCAACACCATCCCATGTTTGTTGAGAGATACTCTATGTTTTATTTCTAAGAGCTTTGAAAGGGTAATTTATGGTCCATTATCTTTGATAGAGCTAATCTTAGCAATCTGATTTAAGTCATCATAGTAAACAAGCAATCCTTCAAGAGAGGAAATTATTTGATTCGCCTTTCCATTTAACATGGTCAATGATAATGGAATCCCCTCTGCCCAAGAATATTTGGAGAGATCTTGACTTTAAGAAAGCAAGCAGAAACTTCCTTAGCGCTTTTGCTTTGTCCCCAACTTTACTAAGATAAATATTTCCAAGCAATTTGGCAAGAAAAGACAATCAAGTGCATTCCACACTAATATTGTTTGCCTTTTTTTCTATTTGTTGGGTGCTAAACTTTTATTTTTCCATGTCACTAAAATCTTGAAATAGTTTTGAATGACTCTGTTTTGAGATGATTCTATAGAGTTGTTTTATCGGCCTCAATTTCGTGATTCTAGATACATATATTTATATATTTGGTGGTTTTAGAGTCTAAGAAGCTTTGGCATTATTATTTTTTCTTTCAATGAAGGAAGAGGAGAGTTGGAGAGTTTTTGTTGAAGATATTTCCAAAGGATATAGAAACAATGAGTTGATGTCAAACTTAAAATTGGGAATTAGGGGGATTTCTTTTCTAGCTTACTATTGTTCATTCTTAGTAGAAATTTGTTTCAAATTGAGAGAAAAAATTGAGTAGGGCCCATTGAATGAGTAGGCAAACAGTGAGTGAACAAGTTAATCTGTGATCCTTGTCATCCAATTTTACTTCATACTAAAGCACTATAAATCATTTAGAGCAAAAAATAAAATAAAAATACATAATTCCATAGGTAGGAAAATCAAGGTTAATAATATATGGAGACTGGAGTGCATGAACTACAACTCAAATTAGAAACATGAGTTTATAGGTAATTTGAGGAAGTAAGAAGAACTAAAGATTAATTATTATTTTTTTACAAAATATTAATTTTTTAATTTTAATAATCTAAAATTTTTTCTTGATAAACCCAAAGCATAATGACAAATTAATTCAATTTAAGTCAACATCGCAGATTATTCTTGACAAGCCATGGAATTCTATAATCATTTTTTCATTATCTTAAGTGCTACTTTTCATTTTCCTGCCATTAGATGCCCTAAAATGTTGGCCACATTTCAAGAAAAAAACTATAAAAAATTCACTCTCCTCTTATAAAACCAAAAGATTATCTTAATACATAACACAAGTCCCTTAAAAAATGATGGTCAAAGACTCAAAATTACTTCATTAAAATTGTTAAAGGTAGTAGTACTAGGCATAATGAACTTTCTAGAAGTAAAACATGTAGCACACTCCATCTACTCCCATGGAAATTCAAACTAATATCCACTGTTAAAAATTTGAGATTGCTCACTTTAATAACCCTTAGGAGGAAAATTTAGGCAAATCCTAGATGGACTCTGAAAACAACTACCTCTTCTTGTGATGGTCCTACAAAAGACAAAGCACAAAAGAAAGAAATTTGAGCAAATATTTATATTTACACATAGTTCTCAACATAAAGGATCTATGTTGATTTCAACATAAAGTGTCTATGTTGGATTAAATGATTAGAAGTTTGTTGTAGCTGCTAATATTTCAAACCACCAAATGAAAACACTTCAAGTATCACTCTATTTAAGAGCATGAATTCATTTAGAATATTCCCTATTTTTATTTAAATGCCAAACAATCATGTGAAAATCCAATGCCAATCTTGCCTGAAAGAATGCAGTATAAAAAACACCACTTGCAATTCTCAAATTCAATATGTTTCATAAAAACATATTTTAATAATCATTTAACCTTGAATCAAACAACCAAAGAAATAAATTGCTAATTTAATTTATAACAAAATTAAATGATTGAAAAAATAAGTTTATAGTTGGTTTCAATTGTTTAGGTTCAATTATTTGGTAAAATTATTAATTCACTTGTTTTTACCATTTTTTCATATCAAGACAAAAGTGTGACCTATAACTTTTATGCAGAAACTTTATGGACAATTAAAGATGACAATCACAAAAGGCTTTGTTTTTCTAGGAAAACATCTTATTAAGTTACTTCATCCATGATGTTTTGCTTCAAAACAGTACTAAATATATCATTGCTTCTAAATTCGATTCTAATAACCTTAAACATGAGGCAAGTGGCATTGTGAAACCATAATGGAAAATATAAATCAATAATTCCTACTTGTGTCTAGAAGATATTGAATTCATCAGCTAAGCTCACAATCTCCTCTTGCAATGGAAGCTTTAGATCTATTTCACATACCAATTACCAAATTTACCATCTATATGCACTTCTCTAATGTTGACAAGTACAACTGAAGCCCCTCAAAATAAATGCAAATGCAATAGAGTACATGTTTTATGTTATATCTTATATATTCAAAATAGAAATGTTGGAGCTGGCAGTGGAAGAAATTTGAGAATTCAAGTTGTTGTAGCCTATCACATTGAACTATAAATTATGTCTCAGATAGTGTAAATTATCATGTAATTTAAAATTTTAAATCTACTTGAATGCTTCTTCCATAAAATATTAACCTTGATAGTTTGACATTATAGATACACAAAAGTAGCATATCAATTGAGTCTAGGGTCAATAATAGTTAGTTACCTAACTATAAAAAATAGTATAGAATAAAAAATCCCACCAGTCCCAGAAGCTATATTTCACCTACAAGTCTTCAAATAAATATACCACACATCTTTATGTTACAAGCTCTCTTGTCAACAAGGAATAAACAAAAGGAATTAGAAGGATGAACAAAATTTCCAAGACCATTCCATCATTTACTAGATAACAACAAAATAGTTTTAGAATGAAATAGAACACAAAAAAAAAAAGTCCAAAAAAATAAAGCTCACTGAGACCATGGCAAGTGACTTACCTCAAGATTCTACACAAGAATTTGCTAAAAAAATTTACGAAGTCCTAGAACCAAAACCAATATCCCTTTAGCTTATGCTTTAATCTATTCAATTCCATTCGAAGATCTAAATATTAAATATGAGTCAAGATCTTTTTTCAGGTGTGAGGTGAGGAATGTTAGCTCGTCAGAGACAACCACCACATGACAATAAACAACGATGGAAAAATTGTTTATCGACAACCCTATTTTTGGCATGAGACTTGTTTTTGGATTGAAATCTCATACTATATAGCCTATTAGCTAATTAGATGTCATTTTAGAAATCTAACAATTTACAAGCATACCTAGATTGAAAAGTAGTTTTTGCATGAACCAAGCAAAGTAAGTTGCATTCCATCTATTCTCTGAAATTGGTGCCTCAGAGAGAAGAGGGTCAGGATTGCCACCATTTCACATGCCCATAGCCAACACAATGTATGGGATGGGCTTTCTTGAGTATTAAGGTGGGTTGTTAACTCAAAGTCTCATGGGCTTAACAAATGAAAAAACTAATAAGTAGGAGGTATTTTTTACATCATGCCAAATTGTGATATTGCTATCAAAATTCAACTGTGTAGTTTTACGAGTCAAACTCATTGACCCATGTTTCATAAGTAGTGGTTCATAAGAACCCATCTCTCATGATAATGAATGGCCCACTTAGCACTCATTGCATCTAGGTGATGCTCACAAAGGTGAAGCATTGGGCCTTTCGGGAGGTCACCCATCCCAATATTTCTGCAGCTCAAGCATGCTTAACTAGGGAGTTTTCCCCAAGGTTTAGCCCACTTAGCTTGCAACCCCATTTGCAAAACCTTCAGCAAGTGTTTTTCCTTATGAACCATCCATTGTAGAGCTCCTTTAGCTCATCAATTGATAAGTAGGAGGTATTTTCCATAGCGTGTCAAATTGTGATATTGCTATCAAGATTCAACTATTCAACCATGTAGTTTTACAAGTCAAAATAATTGACCCATGTTTCATGCTTAACGAAGTGCACAAAGAGATTTTTAGAAGGGGCATTGTTGTTGCTAACATTACTCTTTGTGATATTTGAGAAATTAAAGCAAAAATGACATGGTGTTTTGAAGTAGAGGTTGAGCTGCATAGGTAAGCAAGAGAATAGTTTTGTGCTCATGTTTCAACTAGTGGAGTAGATACAACAGATAAAGGGTGACCCAGGGTTTCCACTACCCACAAAAAAATTAACAATAACATAACAACTCTTGTGTTCAATGAAACAAAGCATATATAATTGTAAAAGAAAACTTCTTTTTAAATGTAATCAATTAAATATAAATAAGTTTAGATTAACTAAATATAATTATATATTTTTTTAATAATTTATAACAATAAATGGGAAGGATAATTTTTTTTAGCTTTATGATTAAATAATGTGTGTTAATAATGAAGATTTTAGAACCAAATTAGAGTATGGAAAAAAATAACTTTGGGGTTGCAAGCAAGTGGGTTCAACCTTGGAGAAAATTCTATGGTTAAACACACTTGAGCTAGAGTAGTATTGGGATGGGTGAGCTCTTGGGAAGGCCCAATGCTTCACCTCTATGATCATCACCTAGATAAAATGAGTGTTAAGTGGACCATTCATTATCATGAGAGATGGGTTCTTGTGAACCATTACTCATGAAACATGGGTCAATGAGTATGACTTGTAAAACTACACGGTTGAATCCTGATAGCAATATCACAATTTTACACTATGGAAAATACATCCTACTTATCAAAAAATAACATTGAATCTCAGGTCCCCATCCTTGATTCGATTGCTATTGTTAGGTGTAAGACCAATGAAGAAATCACCGCCTTGGTTGAACTTTGCTTAAGGTCTACATTTTTCTCCTTTTAAGGAGTCATCTATGAGCAAGCTGATGGTGTCGCTATGGGCTCACCCCGCTCCCCTATCATTGCTAACCTTTTCATGGAGCATTTTAAAGATTTATCTCTTCACTCTTTCCCGCTCAAGCCTAAGTGGTGGAAATATTATGTAGATGATACTAATGTTTGTTGGCCGCATGGCTTGGATAAGTTAGAGGAATTCCATGCCCACCTCAATAGCCTATTTTCTTGCATTTCTTTCACCAAGGAAATTGAATCTAACGAGCAACTTCCCTTCCTTGAAATTATGCTTCTCAAGAAAATTGATGGATTCATTGGACATAGTGTCTTCCATAAGGCCACCCACATAGATCTTTACCTCCAATCGTCTTTTCATCACCATCCCAACCAGAAAAGTGGGGTCCTCAAAACCTTAGCCTTGCGAGCCTATCAAATTTGTGATGAGGATCACTTACCCCTTGAGTTAACCCATCTTCGTTAGGTTTTCAAATTGAATGGGTACTCTAGCAAGAAAATTTCTAGAGCCTTCAACCATGCCAAGTCAAGCATGCACCCCTTGGCCAAGCCCTACCCTTCTTCTAGTCTCCCCTAGGCTTCCCTTCCTTATATTGATGGGTTATCCTAAAAAATATCTAAAATCCTCCACAAAAAGGCCTCTTTTGTGCTTTCAAACCCATCTCCTCTTTGAAAACTCACTTCCCTTCCCTAAAAGACTCTAAGGACCTCTTTTTGGATCAAAAGTCTATAAGGTTATCTATTCTTGTGGTATTCCTTATATAGGGGAAATAGGTCATTCCTTTAGTATGAGAATCAAAGAGCATTGCACATACATCAGACACAAGTGGGTTCTCAAATCTGCCCTAGCTAAACACTCTTCTTCTAAACACCACATTTGTTTTGAAAATACTCAAATCTTAGTCAAAGAGGACAACTTATTTAAAAGGAAGCTCAAAGAAGCCATTGAAATCAATAATCGTCCCTCAAACCTTAATCAAGATGAGGGGTGGAAGTTGAGCCAATATTGGAAACCTTTGTTATCTAACTTAAGATCTCATCATCGTCCCTCCTCCAGGTAGTTCTTTCCCCCTCTCTTTTACTCCTTTCCCTCCCTCCCGCTTTGGCTGCTTTTTCGTTGCTCTAGTATTTGTGGCTCAGGGTTGGCCTTGTCTTAGTATTCTTCTTTGTTTCCTAGCTTGTTTTTGGGTCTTGTGCCCCTTTTTATTTTTCTTGTTCTCTCCTTTTTCTTGTTTTCACTCTCTTTCATTCTCTCTTTTATTTTTCATAATTTTATTTCTTTCACATCTTTGCTCCTTTTATTTATTGTTTTGTCTCCTATATATATACATTCTCATTTCTTACTATTAGAATTGTGAAACAAGCACAAAACCACAAGCCACAGGATCAAACAACAAACAAAGACACAACCATGCAAGAGATCTACAAACAAGAATTGCTATATTCATCAACAAGGAAAAACTATAGAAGAGACTTTCAAGAAGATATGAAAGCTCCAGATATTTCTTGTAAAGTTAATTACAATGAGGGTTGAATGCTTATAGGATCAAAGACCTAAATAAGAAAGGAATCAAATCATGACAAGTGTCAATATCACATGAGATGTGACATAATGATCTAATATTAACTCAACTAATAAAGCATTCCTAAGTTTAGATAAAGTGTGTGAGAATAAATTCAACTAATAATCAATTAAAGATCAATTTATTATTAGCTAATGTATGATAACTCTAACACCCCCCCTTAAGATGAACTTAGGGAGTGGCTAAAAACTCTAAAGAAGAATGCAAGATGGGTCTCGACAAACAAGGCCAAGTAAGGTACCCATGTACAAAAAAAAGATCTCTATAATATGGAGAAATAGAGAAAACCTCATGGGAAAAACTCTACTCCAAAAAAAGATGAAAGCCAAGTCAAGGACTGAAGAAGCCTCCAAACAAGACAAGGTTGTCCCAAAAGATATGAATAAAGGAACATCCAAAAGCATGAAGAAGCTGCAAAAAATGTTGAGGAATGACTGTTGTAATACTGAAAAAATAACCTTTGCTAAAACATTTGATGATCACGATCAAGAAGGCAAGAATCTATATGAGTGCCCCCAACGACACTACTTGAATTAGATGGAAAACAAAGGCAAACACTTGGATCTCAAAGATACAGATGGAAAAGGTACCAAAAGTCTAAAGAACTGATCATGAGAAAATGAAAGGTCATCTCCTGAAATAGGAATGCAAGAGTGTCCATATGGTAAATGCTCCATCTCACCAAAATGCATGGGTAACCAGTTGCTGCATCTTCCTAGTAAATAGGAACAAATACTGTATAAATAGCTCACTTTGATGCGAAACCAAGGAAGCATTAGCATCAACAGTACAGACTCCCCCATAATGTTGAAAAGGGAGAGGCATGACAAGTACGCTAAAACTAAATGCTAGAATGCAGTGCATGTTAGAGAAACCAAGAGCATCTGAAGGTGAAAACATGAAAGTACAAGTAGATATAAAGGATGTGCAAACCAAGGCACACACACATGAGAAAGGTATGAAGGAAAAAAAAGGAAAAAATCAACCCCCATGGCACTTTATAACATAGTGCAAGTACAATAAGGCACAACGTGATGTGCAAGATCCCATAATATGTATACAATACAGAGACACTTTATCTCAATGCATTTACAAAATCATAAGTGCTTACAATGAAAGCTCAAAATATCATAAAAAAGACACAAGATTGGAAATACAGGAAGAATAGTCAAAAACAAAGTAGCCCATGCAAATGAAAAGTTGCTAGGAGCTAAAATGTCCAAGTAATTCACCAGAGTGTGAAAACACAAAAAAATGAATAAAATGTACCTAAAGAACAATCTAGAAAAATTGCATGGATGGAACTAAAAAGCTCTGAAAGATGGCTCCAACACTGCTAGAATCATGAAACATGGAGAAATTGGTCAAAATTTATGAGCTTCAGACTGAAAAAAACTCCTCTGACCTCAATTGATTGTAGAATGCACTAGTAGTAAAATAAAGTGATGAGACCCACACCATTAGAAAGCTAATGGAATCAGCTTTCCGACCATATCTTGTTTGTTGAAAAATGATATCGTATGCCCCAATTATGGCCAAATGAAAAAACACTTCTTTTAGGGCACAAAGGGGGTCAAATGGGGCCATGTAGCATACCGTACTGATGACATCAGCATGACGTTAGTGAAATATTCTACAAAATATTCCCTCTGCCTAGAAAAAAAATTGGTCCCTTAAAAAAAACTAGTCGAAAAAATATTCTTGGAATAACAAAATATTCCCTCCTGTCAGAAAAAAAATTTGCTCCCTCTATGCAAAAAATGATGATAGAATATTCTTTGAAATATGGAATATTCCAACCAAAAAAATGTAGTCCACAAGGAAAAAAGTTGCTGCCGGAAAAAACTTTTCAACCGCTTGAAAAGGTCACCAAGAAAACCAGACACTGGAAAAATAAAAAAGCTGACCATGAGAGTCGCTGGCGCTTGGAAGAAGCCCACCAGTGGGGGGAAAGGAGCCACTGGTGGTTGGAAAGAAGTAGCGGCGACAAGAAAAATACCGCCGATCAAGAAAAATGAAGGCCAAATTTTTGGTTTTAGACTGTCGCCAACCATTGAGGGGACCACCGTTTTGTGTGGAGGTCATCGCCGATGGTGAGAAAATCGTCGGGCAACAAGTACAAGGGGCCCGTAGGCCTACCATGTAGGTACTTGCGAGTACCTATATTTAATGCGCCCCTTTAAAACAAAAAATCCACCCCCTTAAAAAAATGACCCCTACTTTTTGAATGATATATATTTTTAAAATTTCTAAAGATAAGAAATTAAAAAATTAAACACTGACCAATTTTTTTTACAATTTTTTTTGATTTGCATGCACAAGAGTCTATATAGGGACTGTACGGGCCCCTATACAAAAACAATTT
Organism: Sequoia sempervirens; assembly: GCA_007258455.2. Classification (NCBI taxonomy): domain Eukaryota; kingdom Viridiplantae; phylum Streptophyta; class Pinopsida; order Cupressales; family Cupressaceae; genus Sequoia; species Sequoia sempervirens. The sequence goes on from VDFB02000001.1 coordinate 13,992,110, forward strand.
GCTTGAGAAGCTCCCGACACCAATTTCAGCAATTTGATAGGCAATCTTAAGGTTTTTGGGCCTTCTGAGTGTGATGGTGATGCCCGTTTTGACTAAAAATGCACCAAAATTGCAACTACCCTCTAGATCTGGAAACAAATTAACCTCTTTAAAACCTAGTAGATCTGGCATCAGGAAAAAAAAAATTCAAATTTGACTTCCTTGACAACTCTAAATCCAATAGCGAGGTCCTTTTCATGCCAAAATGCACCAAAAATTCACCCACCTCCAAAATTTGCAAAAAAAGCAAAGGGGATTCAAATCTGAAGCTTGCAACCCTCGTTGAAGAAAAGAAATCTCATGAATCAAGAAGGGGTTCAATGAATCTACGCTCTAATACGATGTTATAATTGTGAAACAAGCACAAAACCACAAGTCACAAGATTAAACAACAAATAAAGACACCTTCCATGCAAGAGATCTACAATCAAGAATTGCTATATTCATCAACAAGGAAAAGCTACAGAAGAGACTTTCAAGAAGATATGAAAGCTCCAGATATTTCCCATGAAGTTAATTACAATGAGGGTTGAATGCTAATAAGATCAAATGTAATGACCCCTTTTTGGGACCACTTAAGTTTATTCCTAACACACAAATATACTTCATGCAATAAGAATATTAACATGTAAGAAGACTTCATATATTAACATGTAAGAAGACAATGAAATCTTGAAAACTTCTTTGATTAAGCTATTGCTATTAAAGAAATAATGCATTCAACCATTAGAACTTCAACAACTAACTATATATAGGATACTCCAAGTTATCATTCCTTAATCACCAACATCGTAGGTGAGGCAAAGAGATCTCACACACACAAGGAATCCCTTAGAGCACTCCCTCTTAGCCCGAGAGCAGTTAAACAACCCCCTAGGCCCTCAATGGTATACCACAGTCATTGAAGGAGGGTGGTCTACCATGAAGGGACCCTAGTACCTGCTCTCCTATGTGTGCTTCCCACTTTCCTCCCTAAAATGTTGGGTGAGGAAGAATAATAATTTGGTGTAGGTTGACATAACTCAAAATGCAGATGCATACCACTATAATTCTAACTCTTATTGCTATTAATTCTATAATGAATCACTATTCTAAACAACAATATTCAAAATACAAATATTTATGTATTCCAGTGCATACTAGGTTCAAAACAATGGCAGTATCTTCTATAGATCAATACACCAATTTCTATTTTTAGACTTTTCTTCTAATACATTGACTCTCAAAACCAACTCTACTATCCCTTGCCCTCAAACAATCTCCTCCAGGTGTATTTAAAGAGGGTCACAATATCTGGGCACTCCCTTCAAACAAAGACACTGTTGATGGGTGTTTTGCACACTTTCTCAACATAGGTAGTACACGAATGTACTACCTCTCTTGAAAGGAAATCTCCCATGACAAGGTGCTAAAAATATCCCCAAGGTCTCTCGGGTGTCAGGTCATGACTTGCATGGAACCCCCTCAGTTGATTTTGATGTGATTTTGCTGGTAATCATAGGGTAGACTTACGTAGCTCGATACAAGGTAGATCTTCAGATCAAAAGTTTCTAAGATGGAGATCGAGCTTCACTTTGTTGTATGTTCAGACAACAATCCAAAAATTTGATTTTTTTTTTGAATTTAGCTTTATAATGTGCAATGAACCTTGGTATAGGCAACTTCTAAAAAAAAAAGGAAAAGAGCGGGGAAGGTGGAGTTTTTTAGATCTGCAACTAACTATGAATAGTAATCATGGAGTTCCTGCAATGGACAGTTTCCTGAAAACAATATTCCACTTAATCATAAATCTCATAGTCTTGTGAAATTTGTGCTATCTTCTAAGGTCTACATATATTTCACCTTCCATTCACTATATGCATGCATGAACAAAGATGAAAGTGTGGAGAAGCTTTGAATTTTAGTCTAGACTAACTTTACACAACCATCCACCAACAACAAATAGCAAAAAGTATGGACTTAAAAAAGACATCTACATAGCAGGAATTTTCATAACTACTAAACAACATTTCCAAAATCTACCAAATCAAGAACACAACTAACTAAAATAGCAATATAAATCTAAGTAAATTATCTAACAAAGGAGGTTGAACCATGGAACATGTGAAGAAACTAGACAATGCACCAAGTTAATGTATTTTCATTAAAATTTTAGCAACATGTCTTTACAACAACTCAACTCTCTTTTGCAAATGAGAGGAGAGCCTTATTTATAGTGCCCAAAAAGTTAAATGAATGGCCAAGATTAATTCTCATTGTGTGGCCAAGATTCATTACAAAATAGGGTTTCACCAACCCTCAATATATTACAATTTAAAATTACATTTTGTCTCCTTCCCTATTTCGTCCTCTAGTGACGACAATGTAGCATTTTGTCTTTTGCTAATTGCTCTTTTGTTGTAGCTACTCCTTTGGGGGCTCTTTGTTGTTGATAGGGTTGTCTCCTTGCTTTTTTGAAGTTGTATACTCCATGAACTTTAGAATGACTAGCTGGAGCTTTTCCATCTCAATGATTTCATACCACAACATTTGGTAGCTCCATTCTTTGGCATTATCTTCTAGCTTCTTGCAGTCCTCATCATATTTTGCACCTTGATCTCTGAATAGCTCCGATTGGTCGAATGCATGGGCGGAAAAACTCATGAACTCCACCGTTATGTCACCAGACATCCCATCCTCCATTTTATTTTGAAAGTAAGGTTTTACTTTTTCCATATCCATCTGTATTGAAGGCATGTTGTACTCTGTCATCAGCTTGAGATATTGAGCACATTCCACCCTAATTTATTTAACCCATTCAATATCCAGATCCACCTTACTCATTATCTACTCCATTCTTTCTTTCCTATTGTCAAAATCTTGCCTCAACACATCCATCAGCCAGTGATGATCCTTTTTGAATGTCAACTCCTTCTCCCATGTGGCTTTTGGCAACTGAATGATAACTTCGATCTTTGGAAAGGTCAAGTCGTATGTTGTAGGGAAGTCGGTGCAAAGCTTCCTCGTGCTTTCCAAAGATTGTTGCAGATCTAAGAACTTGTTGGATATTTGTACAGCCCGACTAATTGCCCTGTTCCTGATGTACAAGACTTGTCAGAACCAACTCTCCGTAGTATTTTCCAAGTTCTTTCTTCTCTCCATCTTATCAATTTGTTCTTTAGACAGCAGCTGGGGTATGGTCGTGGACATGGTAGGTAGGTCATCTACCGAAGACCACTGTTAGATGTAATTTGTCAAGGCAGCTACCTGTGCCTTGAGCTCATCTTTCAAAATCTTGTCCTATTTTATCAAGTGTACTACTGTGGCCACCGACTCATCAAGATGCCCTACCTTCTGTTCCCTTGTAGCGGTTCCTAGATCCATGGTGGAGATGTTGTATGTTATTCCCTCCTGGCCTACCATAGGCATTGCTATTTGCATAGCTTGGGACCCAGAGGCATCCATTGTCATCTTCGATATGATGTTAGGCTTCTTCTCTTTTCTAGTTGTGATTTGTGCTTGGGCTAAGATAGCCTCTAGCTTTGCCCTTGGGTACCTCAACACGAGGGTTTTCTTTTCAAGCTATATTTCTAGCCATTTGGGCATAGCAGCCTTTTCTTTAGGTGATTCATGATCACCCTGACCTTCCTTGGTTGAGACTTCTATTTTCTTATCCTTGGGGGCCCTTTCATCCCTTTTAGAAGCATCTCCTTCCTCTTCGTCGGAGTCGTGGATGAACACGAGGCACTTAATAGGAGACTTGGTAGATAATTGATGTCGGGGACATTCTTCCTTCTCCACTTCCTCCCCTCTCTCTCCCTTAGTTTGCTCAACCTCGTGCATGTGCTCCATTGGCTGCTCAATTTCTAGGCTCTTGATAGTTTGAGCCTCACCCTCAGGCTTATCTTCCTGCCACTTTTCCTTGCTAAGAGGTGACCTTTCTGCCTCTTCTTCAATATCCATCAGCTGCCAGGCCATCTCCTCTTCAAGATCATCATTAAAGGTTTGCACAATGATCCTACCACCAACATCATCTTCTTTATCCCCACTCTCTGAGGAACTAGTTCCTTCCTCCTCGTAGGCTACCTTGTCGATTGTCCAGTGCTCATATTCTGGGTGTTCGTGGTATTCGTTGGCTTCCTCTTCAAATGGATTTGAGGCTTCTTGCTCTCGCTTCTCCCATTCCTCAAAGATAAAAATGGTGGCTTCCATAGCTGGTGGCCCTGTCAGAGACTGCGAAGGTTTGGCAGTAGCGAGGACCTGTGCTAGGGTTGCTTGAAGAGTGGGATCCATAAGGATTTGGGAGAGCTTAGAAGGGATATTCTGCATATGCTTAGAGAAGGCTTCAGGAAAAGTGGAGGCAGGTATTGGTGCCATCATTGTAGCTAAAGGGAGTGAGGTAGTGGGTGACATTATAGTGGAGGAAGGAGGAGTAGTCATGGCGGGGGAAGAATCAATTACTATCACAGGCTCGGCCGGAGGTGAAGGGGCGAGATGGACGAAGATGTCTACTGCTGGCGGGGATGTGGCGACCATAGCTAGAAAGGTAGGTGGTGGGGCAGTCAGAGTAGGGAGAGCCAAAAAAGGTTCTACTTGATTTGTACCCTTTGCTTCTTGCTCTTGGATTAAGGGTTGCTTTGTGGTGCCCCCTGAATCTTTCCTTGTATAAACCTTAGGGTCAGGAGACTGCTCCATTTTCGTCTCTTTCCTCTTCTTGGATCTAGTGACCAAAGGAGACTTGGATGTCCCACCCATTGAAGTGGTGGTAGCGGCATCCTCTATGGCACTTAGCTCACTTTTAAGTCGTTCATATGACAAAATCACCCCCTGCTGTTTTGAGTCAGGCCAGTTGTCCATCAATCCATTCTTTGGTTCGAGCCAAGATAGGTTTGGTTATAATGTCGAGGTCATGGACCTCCTGTTCATCCCAGTCTATTGTTGGTAGCAACAAGTTGGCGACTGTAGGATATCTAGGGTCCATCATGGTGTTGTCGTCTTCTTCGACTTGGTTTGGTATGGGGAATGGTTGCACCTTTCTTACAAAATATGCAGTCATCTGCATATAGTGCCTTGCCCGCACTTCCTTGTCATCTTGAAAATCTACCCAAAAGTCCTCAATATGGTGAAGATGGGTGTACCCTAACCCCAATGCCTTTCTTACATGTCCGTATGGGTCTACCCGAGGGCGAGTAGTGTGTAGGTGAAAATGATAATCTTTTAGTTCCTTTTCAGAATTCCTAGTGCACTGGGAGGTTTGTAACTTGTACATTCCTTGGCTAAAAGTCAAGGGATAGGAGATCCCCACCAAGTGTTTGCTGGCGAGGACCGACTATATGTGTTGGAGTTACCGAGAAAGCTCCAATTGGATGATCCGGTCGTTGGGGTATTGAGGCAGCTTGTTTGGCCTTTCCGTGAAGCCCTGGGTGCATATGTATGTAAAATTTGGATATTGAATGAAGAGGAAGGCATATTACTTTAGGAAGGCCCGAGCACTATGGGAAACCCTTCTCTCAAAATCCCCAGGAATCAATCTGATGATATGGCCAATGGAGGTGTCATTGACCCTGCAATACTCCTTAAAATTTTGGTACTGGAGCTAGGGATATTTGTCATAGGCCTTCAATTTTCGTCCCTGCTCCCTATCGGGTGCCATGTACAACCCATTGTACTTCCTCTGGTCTTCCAAGGAGTAGACGAGATATGAAGTCATGTAGAACTTGGAGCTTTTCTTCACGTTGAGGAATTGCTCATGGAAGCAGTTGCTTATTATACCTTCCCAATAGAACTAGGACTTGGTGGTGACATCTTCATCTTTGTGGAGGATCTGTTCAACAAAGTATACCATCCACCCCTGAGAGAAGGCCACAGTAGGGAGACCTATAACCCTGTTTAGCATCATGACCAAGTCGTGGTAATCTTCATGGAAATCACTGCGGAAGAGTTCGTGAGGAACCTTCACAGCGCTGCCCCGTTTTTCCTTAAGCCAATGCTGATTTATTAATTTTTTGCAGCCTGTCGGGTTATCATCCCATGCCACTTGGAATTCCTCTATGGTAGGTGTCTCCATTTCAATGAAGGTGGGGATATGGAAGGTTTTTGTGATTCCTTCAGCCGACATGTCGGCGAGAAGGTTACCATCCCTATCAACAATTTTTCTTGTATCAGGTTGATAGGCCTACCGACAAGCCATAACCAACTCAGTGGCCACGAGGGATGGAGGGAACCCTATAGCCTTGCATTTTTGGTGGTTGGGTTGACTTTGACCCTTTGTATAAACTCGTCAATATTGACATGGCTGTTATTGGTGTCAGTGATTTCTTTCCAATCCATGGAAATCTTTGAGTGCAGGGGTTCACCCTGGAATTGGTACTTCATTTTATCCTTGTCCTCTTTACCTCTAGGAGTCTTTCTCGGTTTCTTCCCTTTATCCTTCTCCATAGCTGCCCCTGAGGGTCTTGTACTAGATTCCATATATCCTACAAGCAAAGGTGTAGTTAGTGCAATTAATCATGAATTTTTTTATGTTAGTTAAAATTCCATGCACGAAATCAATCTTTAAACAATTTACCGTTCATAAAATGATACTTTCCTTCTAGATATCACTAGTCTTTAAATCGAGGGCCTTTGGGGAATTTGGGTCTAGAGGCCTGGACTTCCCTGGTAGGAATGTTGTCTTGGAAAGGAAAATGAGGTAGAGCGATTCAGGAGATTTCTCCCAACCAAAGTTTGATGGTTCAACAGGCCCATAATGAGGAGGGCTAAAATTAAGCAGATGGGTCGAGATCAGATTTCAAGTTTGAGGTCATTTGGATCGATTTGGGAGCAATCGAAGGTACAAGGCTGGAAAGCCATCCAGAGTTGGCCGTTTGGAACATCCGAGTAGGAATGGAGTTCCGGGGGTGGAACCTCAGGGTCTGGGACCCGTAGGGTCCAAGGGCAGCCGGTAGTTTTTAGTTTTCAATTTTCAAAGCACTCAGGAAATAGGGGCCAGGAAACTGTTGTGCTTTTGCCATCCAGAACGGCAATCATCGGACGAAATTCTGGACGGGGCGGCCCGGAGGACCGAACCCGACACCTAGGTTGGACATCATAATACACTTTAAGGTTCCACGATGAGCAAGGAGGTGGAGCCCAGAGGCCGGAAAGGAGCAAGGCAACGACCGTTTGAAATCTATCTTGCACACAGACAGCCGAGGGGACCTCAGGGCTTGAAGGGCGCAGTTCCACCGAAAGTTCAATGTTAAGGATAGTGAAACCCGAACGAAGCTCCAGAGGATGGGGCCTGACAATGGAGAGGAGAATCTAAGTTCAATTTCAATCCCTAGGCAGCGAATGGAGGCCCGGGACTCGAGAGATAGAAGGCCGTCTAACGTTCGCCATTCAGAATAGCAAAGATAGGACAAAAGTCTGCAGATCGGGACCTGGGAGGGCGATGGGTAGTTGAGATCATAGGAAAAGTGGATGGCGAAAGGATATGCGAGATCTGAAGCTTGGGTAGACGGGGTGGCTTTTCCATTTGGGACAACGACATCTTCGCAGACTTCTGGACACAAAAGTTTGAGGATTCAGGCCCAAAGAGCCAAAGCGGCGGCCAAGCTTGGATGTTCAGGTTCTAACCTCGATGATGAAGGGATGATGGAAGTCTGAGGCGTCGGGCCTGAGGGATCAGATAGTTGTTATGGCTAGTGTTCACCATTTAGTTTTCAACCACCAAGAGGAGACCTGGGCCTGGAGGGCATGAACACCCCTGGGTGAAGAATGGCCGCGACGAGGTGAAGTTCTGGTCACGAATTCGAGAACAATTTGGAGGTTTTTTGAAGAATCAAAAACATGGTTTTTGTGTGTTTCATCATGTTTTATCAATCACATGTCCTTTTACCCGTGTTTGTTCATTTTAAGCTTTAAAATCATGAAAAATTGCTCAAGAGGGAAAACAATAAACCTACCTTGGACACCCGATGCGGGAAGGTGTGGGATCCATTGACGATCGGGAAGCAACGACAATAGGTGCAAGGATGACGATCGATGTAGGCAGTGGACTCCTCTCTGACAAGATTTTGATCTCTTTCTGCAAAACCTGACAAGTGAGAATGACAGGTTGTCCAAAAAATATATGCTCCCACAACCATTAATGGCCTCATTAAATGTAGGTACGACATAGCAGGTGGTTGGTGAATTTGAATTCACAGGCGGCAGCGGGAGGTCCGAGACCTGGGGGCCGAAAATAAGCAGGGCTACGACTGTCTCAAAAAATTATGCTTAGAAATCATCGGCGGAAAAGGGTAAGTTGGGGCTCGGATGGTGGAAGTCCACCACTAGTTTTTCGTCGGGAACGATGAGTTCCGCACAAAACTCCAGAGGTGGCAGTCCAGAGGACCGGGCCCGGACTCGTTCGAAGGCAGTTGAGAAAATTTTACAAGTTAGAGTGGACGAAAAACTAAGAGTCGAGTCCTAGAGGCGGGAAGGCGAGAGCCTTCCATCGTTTGGGACGGCGGACATGATAGGGAAACTTGAAGGGGCGGGCTTGACAGGGTCCCAGGCCACTGGAAAAGACAAATTTCCAAGGAGACCCTGCAAGGTGCCAAAACTTAACAATATTGAAGGGGCGAAACATGGTCAATTTAAGATGAGGCTTTGGAGGTGTGCTAACCACCTAGGAAACCAAAATGGGGCATGCAAAATGAGGTGGCGAAAAATGAACCGATAAGGTGAAAGAAAAAGAGGGTCCCCATTCCAAATGGGGTGTGTGTGTTGAGGGCACTCCAAATGGTGACTTTGCTGGAGAACGCTCCTGAGCATTCCAAAGATAAATATTCATCCAAGACGTAGGATCTCTAGTTTCGCAGACTAGGAGTGGACTTCCAAAGGTGAACTGGGAGAACAAGATCCTTACTTGGGTCAGTGTACAGGACATATCAAAAGTTTGTGCAGTGAATTAATTCCTTTTTGTGGGATGGTGACCAGTGGTTTTTGATCCAACCGAGCAAGCTGTATACATCGTCCAACACCAAAAGTAACCTAGACATAGCTCCGCTACTAGTGAGGCGTCCATAGCCCTGATGGAGTTGTCGTTGCGGTCCTATAGACATTGCTCTACTGCCAACCGAACGTCCATAGCCCCGGTAGAGTTATCTACACACCTATGTGGTCGCTTAGTTTTCAAAACTTTTACTTTAATATTTCTTTTAATGCACATTTTCTCATATATCTTTTGCTCGACCGAGTAATCCATTAAGCCTACCATGGGTTTGGGACCACAGTGGTCACTGGAGTAGACTTAATATTTTTCACTCACTAGGGTGTCACAACAACCATGGTACAGTCCCTTAGAAATGACTATTATGTGTTTTGTGAGATCTGAGATGCGTGTAAAGAGATCCAACTAAGGGTCGAGTTCTAAGGTAGAGTTCAAATGAGGAAATAATTCCTAAGCAGCTTTCAAAGACCAATAGTTGGGGATGAATGCTTAGCTGAAGAACACCAAGGAAAGAAAACAAAGTGAACCATATGTTGGGCTAGCATAGCCACCGCAAGGGGATGAAGAACATCCTTTCAAGACAGAACAACAGTGGAAACAAGCAAACAAAATGACGCAAAACAAAAAGACACAAGCAAAACAAAAGGACAACCTATTCTAACCTATGTACAAATATTTACAAGGAAGGGCTCAAGAGAGCTTAGGTTTGGAACTAATGCTTCAAGTGTTCTCATTGACTGGAAATGAGATGTTTTCACCAGTTAAGGTCTTTAGGTGGAAGGCATTGTCTCCCAAAATTTCAGCTATTTAAAAGGGGCCAAGCCAAAGCTTGTCGAACTTGTTGTGTCCCCCTTTCTTTTCATGGGCCTTGTCCCAATACATGACCAAATCTGCTATTCTAAAAGACTTTATTTTAGCTCGACGGTCGAACCATCTCTTAACCATGCCCTGATGTTTGGCAAAAATTTCTATTGCGCATTCTCAAACTTCTTCTAAATGCAAGAGATCAGCTAACCGAGCTTCTCTTCGATCTCCTCCCTCATAAAAGTCATTGATAAACTAGAGAGTGTGAATCTTCAAATTGATAGGAAAGATGGGCTCTAGGCCATAAATGAGATGGAATGGGGAATTGCAAAGAGTAGTCTTATGGTGAGTGTGGTCTGCCCAAAAGGCGAAACAGAGCTGGGTATGCCAGTCCTTGGGACTCCTGTCTAACAGTTTCTTGATTACTGTGATCAGGTTCTTATTTGTAGATTCAACAAGGCCATTACCTTGGGGGTAGTAATTAGACAAAAACTTAAGGGCAATCCCATAGTTGAATGCCCAACTAGAAAATTTTAATGAAGCAAATGCAGGTCCATTGTCACACACCAAAGCATCAGGACAACCAAAGTGGTTGAAAATGAAACTTTCCAAAAATTTAGTAACTACCTTAGTTGTGCATTGTTTACATATGATTGCTTTGGTCCATCTAGTTTAGTAATCAGAAGCGGTAAGGATGTACTTGTGTCTTGCAGATGATGGAGGGCTTACCGGACCAATGAAATTGAGGCCTCATTGCACAAACAACCTTACCTCTAGCACACGCTGTAGTGGAACAACAACATTCTTCTCCCTGGTGCCGGCTGTGTAACATGTATGACATGAGTGAACATGACAATGGGCATCTTTGAAGATAGTTGGCCAATAATATCCTACTCTCAATATTTGATGTGCAGTGGAAGGACCAGATCCGTGGCCAATGCCGCACTTATCATGGAACTCTTTTAAAACTTGGTCTGCTTCTTCCTTACCAAGGCATTGTAAGTATATGCCTTCATGATTTTTCTTGTATAAAATAGACCCTTGTAGCATATAACTATTGATTTTCAATCTAAGAGAACACTTTTGGACTCCCCGTAGGTGCAGTAGACACTTGTGGTTCAACAAATAATACACGACATTCTCGTACCATTCTCCCAAGGAAACATCCTCAAGCTGGTGCTGCTAGACAGTGAGTTTGGGTCTGGCCTTTGTTGTCACCTCAACAATTGTGCGGGCAAGTGCCTGTCCTCTCACAAGCTTCATTAGTTGGATTTCCATATCATATTCCTAGAGTAGGGTGACCCATTTGGCTCTTCGTTCACACAATTCATTTTGCATAAGTAGTGCTTTTACTTCCGGGTCGGGGACAATAGCAAAAAAATTATTGTGCAGGATATAATGCCCAAATTTCTTCACCCCTCTAACGAGGGCATATGCTTGTTTTTCTACACTATGGTATCACAATTCAGCATCCTTCAGGGGTGCACTATAAAGGTGATCGGGTGCTCATTTCCTTCATCATCTTTCTAAGTCAAAATGTTGGCATAGGAATTCTCTAAAGCGAATGAGTAGATATAGAATGGCTTCAGATAGTTTGGGTTGACTAGCACAAGCGCTTCAACAATGGCCCCATTTGATCTCTTCAAAAGAGTGCCTAACTTCAGGATTCCACTCAATTTTGGCATCTTGTTTTAACATAGCGTTGAGGGGCTTAACAATCTCCATGAAACTCGCGATGAATTTCCTGGAAAAGTTGATCTTTCTGAAGAAGGATTTTAATTCTTTCTTGTTTCCTGGCGGTGGGATTTTCAGAAAAGACTAGATACGTTCAGGGTCTATGGAGATTCCTTGTTATGAAATGATGTGTCTGAGCAGCCTACCTTCAGTCACACCGAAAATGCACTTCTTGGGATTAAGGGAAACTCCAAACTCCCTGCATCTCTAAAACACTTTATACAAATTAGAGACATGATCACCTCGCCTTTTAGAAAATATAGTTAAATCATCCATGTAGATGATTATGTATTTACCAATAAGATATTTGAAGGCAATGTCCATGGCACGTTGAAAGGTGGCCCCAACGTTAATTAGCCCAAAAGGAATTCTCCTATAAGTGAATGTTCCCCACTTAGTGGTGAATGTTGTCTTATGACGGTCTTCATACTGCACCATCACCTGGTTGTATTCGAAGTACCTTTTGAGGAAAGACATCATCTGGGAGCTATTGACGATCTGCAACACCTCATCCAATGAGGGGACTAGATAGTTATCATTTTCTGAAGCTCTATTCAAATTGTTGAAGTCTACACATAATCTAATTTCCCCATTCTTTTTTCTGACCGGGACCAAGTTGGCCACCCATGTAGAATGCCTGACTGAGAAGATAATTCTTGCCGAAAGAAACTTTTGCACTTCTTTGTAAATAAGGGGTTCCAACAAGGAATTAATAAGACGTTGTTGTTGGTGGAAAGGCCTTACTTCCCTCTTGAGGGGGATGGTATGCATGATGATGGAGGTATCATAAGTCTTGAGATCTTTGTAACTCCATGCCACCACATTAGGGTACTTCCACAAAGCACCAACAATTCCCCTCTTTTCCTTAGGCATGCACACTTTGCCAATAAAAACATTCTTAATCTCCTCGGCTATCTTGAGGTTGTGAGCATCACACTGGTTACTTATAGCTTCCTTCTTTATTTGCTGGTTTTGGTCTCTGATCTGGTCCAAATCAAATCTACGCTTGAGTTGAACCATACCCTTAGGAATCGTGTTGGTTTTGAGGTTAATAACCCCTTCTATATCCAACTCGGTCTCCTGTAGATTGGTTTCATCAATTATTTGGGTTGTGAAGACATCAAAACTCATGATGAATTCAAGAATATGTTTGTCATCATTGAAGACCTCAAAATGAGTAACATCATCCAACACCGATGGCGTAGAGGTCAACTTGACTATAAATTTCTTAAGCCCGAACAAGGAAAGGGGTTGCAAAGTGCTAGTTTCCTGAGCCAAGGCATCGACCATGTGATTCTGAGCACGAGGGATCAATTGTATATTGAATGCATCTAAGCTTTCTAGGAGATCCCAAAACCTATGCCTGTAGTTTGCAAGTCTTCTATCATGGCAGGAGTACAATTTCTTGACTTGTTTAACTATGAGTTCAGAATCCCCAAAAAATTGTAGCATTTTGACATTTTTCTTCAAGGCCATGAGAAGGCCATGGAATAAAACCTTGTATTCTGCTACGTTATTGGTACAATAAAACTGTAATCTGTGGGTGGCAAGAAAGGTCTTACTCATTGGGCTAATGAGTTCAAACCTGACACCAGCTCCTTGTCTTGACTTGGATCCATCAAATCAAAGCGTCCAAAATTTGGAAAGTTCCTTGACTTCGGGTCCAACTAAGCTCTTATTTCCTTTTGGCTGGGTGGTTGCCTTCGTAATCTTAGCGGCATCTTTTAGCTCAGTGTGATGAATAGCTGGTGGTTCTGCCAGAACCTCTTTTGGCATCTCTGTTTGAGGGGCAGTGGATTTTTCAACATGTTCTACTATTGTTTGACATAAGCATCAGTCAAACTCAGAGTGGGTAGCATTGTGAATCTTGCACCAATTCAGCAATAAGAGATCCTGGAAATTCATTCGGGTGCCCAAGCTGAGTTGGTCCTTGGCGCACTTCTCTATGAACTCCTGAAAACCACTGAGTAGTCCCTAGTTGTTGCCTTCATTGGGTTTGTCATCTGTCTCTACCAACATTGCTGTACTTAGAGGTATTTGAGTAAATTCGGTCAGAGGACTAGACAACACTAAGAGTACTTCGGCAGCGCATTCTTCCCGAAGCTCAAATTCATTTTGGCAAGCAAAGGGGCAATAATTTCTTAGTTTTGTCTCAAAAAACAACACTTCATTGATATTATTGTATTTTGTGATCATATATTTCATACGGGGTTCGCGGTCGATACAAATTTGGTTTGGCAGCCCCTTCCATGGAAGCCACATGTGAGAAAGGTCTGTGGCAGTATATCCATTCAGTGCCTTGGTGAACTCCCTCCCCAAGATGATCCCATATGTGTCAAGAATGTCAGCCACTTGAATATCAATGAATTGTTGTATCCTCGGGTCTATAGTAATCTGCATCGGGATCTGATTTATTTCTCTCACAATGTTGATCTCTGTTTTGTCCAGCTGGGTCACTTTCCTTCTTGAAGGTGTGGGAGTGATTCCAAGAGTCTTACATACTACCAGGGGCATGACATTGGTGGATGCTCCTGAATTGAGCAGACAATTATGCAAATTTTCCCCAAATATACGAATGGTGGTAAGGAAAGGGGGAGTTTCCAACCTACCTTGGAAGATGCCCATAGGCATGTCTATGTGAGCTACTTGACCCTCGTTTTTGTCACTAGCTTTATCCTTGATCTGCCTAGATGGCTGATCTTTAGAACTCTGCCTATTGCTCTGGTCTAGTTCTTTCTCTAGCCGCTTGCCCATAGGCTGATTCAAGGGGATATCCCTCCTTTTCCTGGTATTTTCCTGTATCGCAAGTTCTCACCTAGGCTCTTCAAAGGTAACTCTTTTGGTTGATGTTTCCTACATTGTGCTGGAGGATGGGGTCCCATTGAGTACCCTAAAGAAAGCATGTCTCATGGTGGGTACCTTAAGTATTTCAAAGGTAGACAAACTAATTTTTACTTTCCTAAACTCTTCTGCCACATATTCTCCCATCTGCTCAATCTCTGAGGGAAAGGCTTGACCTATTGTAGAGCTGGGAGATTGGGCTTTAGTTTGACTCAACTAGCTTTGGGGCTAATTTTGAGATTGATTTTGAGGCCCGTTCTTGTTAAGATATTGGGTGGGTACATGGGGAAGTCCAGGGTTGTTTCTGGCATTAGGGTCAGGCAGGGTAGCATGATGATTCAGTGGAGTAGAAGTTGTAAAGGGCCCACCTGCCTACCTATTTCTAAGCAAGTAGGGAGTTGATCTTTGATGGAACATATGGACCTCATCTATGCATGGTTCTTCTTCGTCTAGTGGATCATTTTCTAAAGAATCAAAATGTTGAGCCAAGGTTTGTTCGTTACTTACCTCTTACACTTCTTCACTCCTAATGGGAGTAGGCTCAACTTCAGGCTTGTTATAGTCACTCGGAGGGAACGATGCTTGGTTGACCATGAGATAGGAGGAATCATATGGCTCGGACGGGATGATGTCCCTATAGTCAGCACTATCAAATGCATTTTTCACTTCTACTTGGAATATTTCAACAGCTATCTGGAATTCGGGGCAATCCAACTTGGAGTGTCTACTAGTTTTGTGAATCCGACACCATCCAGACAAAGTTGCCTCAGCAAGGTATACTCCATTGGTCATATTTTAATTACTAGTTGGTTGGTCAAAAGGCGTAGGGACACCTCCATTGTTGGGCCTTGTATTCCACGTACGACTCTAGCTCTGGGAAGGTCTCCTTTCGAAAATTTGATTAGAGTTTTGTCCTTTATTATGATTCTGCCTTGAGGGGGTGCTTGCTTCTCGGTTGTCCCTACTATCCCTATTATCTCGGTTATCTTTATTAAGATTGGCCTAGAGGTTACACTGAGACACTTGTAACTAATTATTCTGATTTCTTAAGTGTGTCATCTCGATGGACATTTTCCTTATCATTTTTGTTAACTCCTCGAGCTTGTCTTTCTCTGTGGTACTACCTAGACGTGATACCGGATTTTGGAGAAATATGGGTGAGGTCACCGACTGATTCTAGTGTGCTAGAAGAAATTCTGGCCCTAGTAGGTACAATGGTGCTTGGGGCTGCTATGAATACACCTGCTGTTGTTGGGCAGCCTGAGAATAGTTGTGCTATAGTTGAGGCTACAAATAGGAAGGCACAGGAGGTGCATAATTCAATGGCTGTCTTGGGTGCAGTACGATGGGAAATTGAGGTATCTGGTTCATAAGAGGGGTTTGATGAGTGAATTCCTGATTGAGCCCTTGAATCTGTATCGGGTGTGCCACCGGTCCTAATGAGGGTAGAGGGCCAGAGATATTTTGTCCCAAATTTGCACTGACCACAATAGCCTCTGTATAGGCCATCACCAATGAGGTGGGTGGCGGATGCATCCTTTTCATTAGGGCTGATGTGAGGTTGTCCAATTCCGCATAGTAAACTGGGAGAGTTGTGAAATCATTATGAAGGTATGGGTCTTGAAGCCTTGTAAAGGCACAATGAAAGCATTCATTGAAGGACCCAATGGGTTCGTTGACTTCCCTCCTGATGGACATAAACTGCCTATATAACTCTGAAGGGCTGATCGAGATTTTATATTTCTATAGGAAATCACTCTTCATTAGGTTCCATGAGGTGACAAATTCCCTCGGCAGATTGATGTACCAATACAAAGCCTCTTCGCCCAACGAATGTGGAAAAAGGCGACAGGAAAAATCCTTGTGATCAACCTGCATTTCAGTAATTGTTGTCTCAATTATTTTGATATGTTATTCAGTTGTTCTTTGTGGGTCACGAGGATTGAACTTTGAACAAAAGACTTTCGGATTCTTGGACATGTCATGGTAAACAACAAAATGTATGGGCAAAGAATTTTGTGCCAACCAAGCCATGGCGGGAGGCGGAGGTGGTGTCTGCTATTGAAAAATAGAAAGTTGGATTTGTGTTGGCAATAGAACAACAAGCTGAGACAACACCTGAGTTGCAATTGTTTGAGTTGTACCTTGGACTGGGGGGCTGGGAGAGAAGCAATTCCCTGGCTGCTGGAGGTGGGGAGTGAAAATGCAGTTTTAGATGATCGGGTGGAAGACGAATGCAAGCCAAATGAGGGTGAAGGTGGAATGGAAGTGGGTGGAATGGAGGGAGAGGAAGAAACTATGCTGCGTCCCTTAATTCACTTTTCCCTTGTAGGAGGCTGCAACTCTTGGAGTTCTCCCTTATTTGGTGTTGACCGTAAAACTCTTTGAAATCTTTATGGGGAGAACGATCCGATTCGATTCGGCTTCACAGGGTGGCCCTCCTTCTAGCGCCAGTTCTATTGATGGGTGTTTTGCACACTTTCTCAACACAGGCAGTACACGAATGTACTACCTCTCTTGAAAGGAAATCTCCCATGGCAAGGTGCTGAAAATCTCCCCAAGGTCTCTCGGGTGTTAGGTCATGACTTGCATGGAACCCCCTCAGTTGATTTTGATGTGATTTTGCTGGTAATCATAAGGTGGACTTATGCAGTTGGATGCAAGGTAGATCTTCAAATCAGAAGTTTCTAAGATGGAGATCGAGTTTCACTTTGTTGTAGGTTCGGACAGTGATCAAAAACTTTGATATTATTTTTGAATTTAGCTTTACAATGTGCAATGAACCTTGGTATAATCCACTTCTAAAAAAAAAGGAAAAGAGTGGGGAAGGTGGAGAGTTCTTGGATCTGCAACTAACTATGAACAGTAATCATGGAGTTCCTGCAATGGACAGCTTCCTGAAAACAATATTCCACTTAACCAGAAATCTCACACTCTCGTGAAATTTTTGCTACCTTCCAAGGTCTGCATATATTTCACCTTCCATTCACCATGTGCAAACATGAACAAAGGCGAAAGTGTGGAGCAACTTTGAATTTTAGTCTAGACTAACTTTACACAGCCATCCACCAGCAACAAACAACAAAAAGTATGGACTTAAAAAAGACATCTACATAGAAGAAAATTTTCATAACTACTGAACAACATTTCCAAAATCTACCAAATCAAGAACACAACTAACTAAAATAGCAATATAAATCTAAGTAAAGTATCTAACAATGAAGGTTCAACCATGAAACACGTGGAGAAGCTAGAAAATGCACTAAGTCAATGTATTTTCATTAAAATTTCAGCAACATGTCTTTACAACAACTCAAATCTCTTTTGCAAATGAGAGGAGAGCCCTATTTATAGTGCCCAAAAATTTAAATGAATGGCCAAGATTAATTCTCATTGTGTGGCCAAGATTCATTACAAAATAGGGTTTTACCAACCCTCAATATATTACAATTTAAAATTACATTTTGTCTCCTTCCCTATTTCGTCCTCTAGTGATGAAACTGTAGCATTTTGTCTTTTGCTAATTGCTCTTTTGCTGTAGCTACTCCTTTGGGGGTTCTTTGTTGTTGACAAGGCTGTCTCCTTGCTTCTTTGAAGCTGTATACTCCATGAACTTCAAAATGACTGGCTGGAGCTTTTCCATCTCAATGATTTCATACCGCAACATTTGGTAGCTCCATTCTTTGGCATTATCTTCTAGCTTCTTACAGTCCTCATCATATTTTTCACCTTGATCTTTGAATAGCTCCGATTGGTTGAATGCACAGGCAGAAAAACTCATGAACTCCACCATTATGTTGCCAGATATCCCATCCTCCATCTTCTTCTGAAAGTAAGGTTTTACTTTTTCTGGATCCATCTGTACTGCAGGCATGTCGTACTCCATCATCAGCTTGAGGTATCGAGTACATTCCGCCCTAATTTATTTAACCCATTCAATATCCATATCCACCTTACTCATTATCTACTCCATTCTTTCTTTCCTATTGTCAAAATCACACCTCCACATGTCCATCAGCCAGTGATCATCCTTTTTGAATGTCAGCTCCTTCTCCCATGCGGCTTTTGGCAACTGAAGGATAGCTTCGATCTTTGGAAAGTTGAGTCGTATGTTGTAGGGAAGTCGGTGCAAAGCTTCCTCGTGCTTTCCAAAGTTTGTTGTAGATCTAAGAACTTGTTGGTTGTTCGCACAACCCGAATAATTCCCATGTTCCCGACGTACAAGACTTGTTGGAAGCAACTCTTTGTAGTCTTTTCCAAGTTCTTTCTTCTCTCCATCTTATCAATTTGTTCTTTGGATAGTAGCTGGGGTGTGGCCATGGATGTGGTAGGCAGGTCATCTACCAAAGACCATTGTTGGATGTAATCTGTCAAGGTAGCTACCTATTCCTTGAGCTCATCTTTCAAAATCTTGTCCTATTTTATTAAGTGTACTACTGTGGCCACCGACTCCTCAAGATGCCCTACCTTCTGTTCCCTAGTAGCGGTTCCTAGATCCATGGTGGAGATGTTTTAGGTTATTCCCTCCTGGCCTACCACAGGCATTACTATTTGCACAGCTTGGGACCTAGAGGCATCCATCGTCATCCTAGATCTGATCTTAGGATTCTTCTCTTTTCTAGTTGTGATCTATGCTCAGACTAAAATAGCCTCTAACTTCGCCCTTGGGTCCCTTAGTGCAGGGGTTTTCTTTTCAAGCTATCTTTCTAGCCATTTGGGCATAGTAGCCTTTTCCTTAGGTGTGGTTTTGTTGCTGGGACCCTCAACCATTCGAGAATAGTAACCTTTTCTTTAGGTGTGGTCTTTCCAGCCATTTGTTGTGCCCTCAGCACACACACCCCGTTTGGAACGAGGACCCTCTTTTTCTTTCACCTTGCCAGGTCATTGTATATTGCCTCATTTTGCATGCCCCATTTTTGTTTCCTAGGTGCTCAGCACACCTCGAAAGTCTCATCTTAAATTGACCGTGTTTCGCCCCTTCAATTTTGTTAAGTTCTAGCGCCTTGCGGGGTCTCCTTGGCATTTTGCCTCTACCAGCGGCCTTGGAGCCTGCCGAGCCCGCCCCTTCGGGTTTCCCTAGCTAGGTTTTCCTTTTGTGTCCATCGTCCCGAATGGCGAAAGGATCCTGCCTTCCCGGGCTTTGGGACCCGGCTCTCGATTTTCCGTCCGCTCTAACTTGTAAAATTTTCTCAGCTACCTTCGAACGAGTCTGGGCCTGGTCCTCCGGAGTTCCGTGCGGAACCCATCGATCCCGACGATAAACTAGTGGCGGACTTCTGCCCTTCGGGCCCCAACTTACCCTTTGCCGCCGGTGATTTCCAAGATTGCCGCAACCCCGTGTCTTTCTGGTCCCCGGGTCCTAGACCTCCCACTGCCGCCCACGAATTCAAATTCACCAACCACCTGCTATGTTGTACATACATGTAATGAGGCCATTAATGGCAGTGGAAGCATAAATATTTTGGGCAACCTATCATTTTCACTTGTCAGGTTTGTAGAAAGAGATCACAAGCTTGTTAGAGAGAAGTCCACCACCTACGTCGATCGTCGCCCTTGCACCTATTGCCGTTGCTTCGCGACCATCAGTGGATCCCACGCCTTCTCGCATCTGGTGTCCATGGTAGGTTTACTGTTTTCCCTCCTGATCAATTTTTCATGATTTTAAAGCTTTAAATGAACAAACACGGGGTGAAAGGACATGTGATTGATAAAACAAAATGAAACGCACAAAACCCATGTTTTTGATTCTTTGAAAAACCTCCAAATTGCTCTTGAATTCACAACTGAAACTTCACCCCATCGTGGCGGTTCTTCACCCAGGGGCGTTCATGCCCTTTGGGCTCGGGTCTCCTCTTGGTAGTCAAAAACTGAACAGCGAACACTAGCCAGAATGACTATCTAATCCCTCGGGTCTGGAGTCTTGAACTTCCATCGTCCCTTCACCATCGAGGTTAGAACTTGAACATCCAAACTTGGCCACTGCTCTGGCTCTTTAGGCCTGAATCTTCAGACTTCCATGTCTGGAAGTCCGCGAGGATGCTGCCATCCCAAATGGCGAAGCCACCCCATCCGCCCGAGCTTCAGAGCCCGCATATCCTTTTGCCGTCTGCTTTTCCTGCGATCTCAACTACCCATTTCCCTCCCGGGTCCCGGTTCGTAGACTTTCGTCCCGTCTTCGCCGTTTTGAATGACGAACCTTTGACAACCTTCTGTCTCCTAGGCCCTAGGCCTCCATTCACCACCTGGGGATTGAAATTGAACTTATATTGTCCTCGTCATTTCCAAGCCCCATCCTTCAGAGCTCTATTCGGGTTTCACCATCCTTAACATCGAACCTTCGGTGGAACTTCGCCCTCTAGGCCCTAAGGTCTCATCAGTCATCTGTGTGCATGATAGATTTCAAACGGCCACTGCCTTACTCCTTTCCAGCCTCTAGGATCTGCCTCCTTGCTCACCATGGAACCTTAAAGTGTATTCTGATGTCCAACCTAGGTGTCAGGTCTGGTCCTCTGGGCCGCTCCATCCAAACTTCCGTCTGGCGATTACCATTCTAGACGGCGAAAGCACAATGGTTTCCTGGCCCCTATTTCCCGAGCACTTTGAAAACTAAAAACTACCAACCGCCCTTGGACCCTCCGGGTCTTGGACCCTGGGGTTCCGCCCTCGAAACTCTGTTCCTACTTAGACGTTCCAAATAGCCAACTTTGGATGGCTTTCCGGCCTTGTACCTCTGGTTGCTCCCAAATTGATCCAAATGACCTCAAACTTGAAATCTGATCTCAACCCATCTGCTTAATTTCAACCCTCCTCATTACAGGCTTGTTGAACCATCAAAATTCGGTTGAGAGAAATCTATTGAATCGCTCTACCCTATTTTCCCTTCCAAGACAACATTCCTTCTAAGGAACTTTGGGCCTCTGGGCCCAGATTCCCCGAAGACCCTCGATTTAAAGACTAGTGAGATATGCAAGGAAAGTATCATTTTATGAACATTAAATTGTTTAAAGATTGATTTTGTGCATTGGATTTTAACTAACATCAAGACTTTCATGATCAATTGCACTGACTATGCCTTTGCTTGCAGGATATATGGAATCTAGTATAAGACCCTTGGGTGCAGCTGCGGAGAAGGACAAAGGGAAGAAACTGGGCAAGACTCCTCGAGAAAAATAGGACAAGGATCAAATGAAGTACCAGTTCCAGGGTGAACCCCTGCACTCAAATATTGCCACAGATTGGAAAGAAATCACCAACACCAATATCGGCCATGTCAATATTGACGAGTTTATACAAAGGGTCAGAGTCATCCCAACGACCAAAAGTGCAAGGCTTATCAAACAAAGTGGAATAGAAAAGGCTTCAGGCTTCCCTCCATCCCTCGTGGCCCCTGAGCTGGTTATGGCTTGTTGGCAGGCCTATCAACCTGATACAAGAACAATTATTGACAGGGATGGTAACCTTCTCATCGACATATCAGATGAAGGAATCACAAAAACCTTCCATATCCCCACCTTCGTTGAGATGGAGACACCTACCATAGAGGAATGCCAAGCAGAATGAGATGATAACCCGACCGGCTGCAAAAAATTAATAAATCAGCATTGGCTTAAGGAAAAATGGGGTAGCGTTGTGAAGGTTCCTCACAAACTCTTCCGCAGTGAGTTTCATGAATATTACCATGACTTGGTCACAATGCTGAGCAGGGTTATGGGTCTCCCTACTGCGGCCTTCTTTTAGGGGTGGATAGTATACTTTGTTGAATAGATCCTCTGTGGAGATGAAGATGTCACCACCAAGTACTTGTTCTACTGGGAAGGTATAATAAGCGACTGCTTCCATGAGCAGTTCCTCAATGTGAAGAAAAGCTCCAAGTTCTACATGACTTCATATCTCGTCTACTCCTTGGCAGACCGGAGGTAGTACAATGGGTTGTTCATGGCACCCGATAGGGAGCAGGGACGAAAATTGAAGGCCTATGACAAATATCCCTAGCTCCAGTACCAAAATTTTAAGGAGTATTGCAGGGTCAATGACACCTCCATTGGCCATATCATCAGATTGATTCCTGGGGATTTTGAAAGAAGGGTTTCCCACAGTGCTTGGGCCTTCCTAAAGCAATACGCCTTCCTCCTCATTCAATATCCAAATTTTACATACATCCATGCCCAGGGCTTCAAGGAAAGGCTGAACAAGCTGCCTCAATGCCCCAATGACTGGATCATCCTATTGGAGCTTTCTTGACAACTGCAACACATATAGTCAGTCCTCACTGGCAAACACTTGGTGGGGATCTTTTATCCCTTGACTTTCGGCCAAGGAACGTACAAGTTACAAACCTCCCAGTGCGCTAGGAATTCCGAAAAGGAATTGAAAGATTATCATTTTCACCTGCACACTGCTCACCCCAGGTAGACTAGTACAAACATGTAAGGAAGGCATTGGGGTCAGGGTACGCCCATCTTCACCATATTGAGGACTTATGGGCAGATTGTCAGGATGACAAGGAAGTGTGGGCAAGGCACTATATGTGGATGACTACAAATTTTGTAAGAAAGGTGCAACCATTCCCCATACTAGACCAAGTCGAAGAAGATGACAACACCATGATGGACCCTAGATATCCTATAGTCACCAATTTGTCGCTACCAACAATAGACTGGGATGAACAGGAGGTCGATGAACTTGACATTATAACCAAGCCTATCTTGGCCCGAACCAAAGAATGGATTGATGGACAAGTGGCTCGATTGAAGCAACATGGGGTGATTTTGACATATGAAGGACTTAAAAGTCAGCTAATTTCCATAGAGAAAGCCACTACCACCACTTCAACGGGCAGGACATCCAAGTATCCTTTGGTCACCAGATCCAAGAAGAGGAAAGAGACGGAAATGAAGCAGTCTCCTGACCCCAAGGTTTATACAAGGAAATATTTAGGGGGCTCACCCTCCAAAAGACTTAAGCAAATAGGGGGAACCACATAGCAGCCCTTAATCCAAGAGGAAGAAGCAAAGGGTACAGATCAAGTAGAACCTCTTTTGGTTCTCCCTGCTCTGAATGCCCCACCACCTACCTCTCTAGCTATGGTTGCCACATCCCCACCGGCAGTAGACATCTCCCTCCATCTCGCCCCTTCACCTTCGGCCGAGCCTGTGATAGTAATTTATTCTTCCTCCGCTGCAATGTCACCCACTACCTCGCTCCCTTTAGCTACGGTGATGGCACCAATACCTGCCTCCGCTTTTCCTGAAGCCTTCTCCAAGCATATGCAAAATATCCATTCTGAGCTCTTTCAAATCCTTATGGTTCCCCCTCTTCAAGTAGCCCTAATGCAGGTCCTCACTACTGCCAAACCTTCACAGCCTCTGATAGGGCCACCAACTATGGAAGTCACCATGTTAATTTCTAAGGAATGGGAGAAGCGAGAGCAAGAAACTTCAAAGCAATTTTAAGAGGAAGTTGACGGATACCATGAACACCCAGAATATGAGCATCGGACAATTGACAGGGTAGCTTATGAGGAGGAAGGAATTGGTTCCTCAGAGAGAAGGGATGAAGAAGATGATGCTAGTGGTAGGATCATCATGCAAACCTTCGACGATGATCTTGAAGAAGAGATGGCCCGACAACTGAGGGATACTAAAGAAGAGGCAGAAAGGTCACCTCTTAGCGAGTAAAAGTAGTAGGAAGATAAGCCTGAGGGTGAGGCTCAAACTATTAAGAGCCTAGAAATTGAGCAGCCTGAGGAGCACGCACACGAGGTTGAGCAAATTGAGGGAGAGAGGGGAGGAAGTGGAGAAGGAAGAAAGTCCCTAGTAGCAATTATCTACCGAGCCTCCTATTAAGTGCCTCATGTTCATCCAGGAATCCGATGAAGAGGAAGGAGATGTTGCTAAAAGGGAAGAAAGGGTCCCCAAGGATAAGAAAATAGAAGTCTCAACCAAGGAAGGTGAGGGTGATCATGAATCACCTAAAGAAAAGGCTTATATGCCCAAATGGCTGGAAAGACAGCTTGAAAAGAAAACCCTCGCGCTGAGGGACCTAAGGGCGAAGCTAGAGGCTATCTTTGCCCGAGCATAGATCACAACTAGAAAAGAGAAGAAGCCTAAGATTAGATCCAGGATGACAATGGATGCCTCTAGGTCCCGAGCTGTGCAAATAGCAACGCCTGTGGTAGGTTAGGAGGGAATAACCTATAACATCTCCACCATGGATCTAGGAACCGCTACTAGGGAACAAAAGGTAGGGCATCTTGAGGAGTTGGTGGCCACAGTAGTACACTTGATAAAACATGACAAGATTTTGAAATATGAGCTCAAGGCACAGGTAGCTGCCTTGACAGATTACATCCAACATTGGTCTTCGGTAGATGACTTGCCTACCACATCAACGACCACACCCCAGTTGCTATCCAAAGAAAAAATTGATAAGATGGAGAGAAGAAATAACTTGGAAAAGACTACAAAGAGTTGGTTCTGACAAGTCTTGTATGTCGAGAACATGGGAATTAGCCGAGCTATGCAAATAACCAACAAGTTCTTAGATTTGCAGCAATCTTTGGAAACCATGAGGAAAATTTTCACCGACTTCCCTGCAACATACGACTCAACCTTTCCAAAGATCGAAGCTATCCTTCAGTTGTCAAAAGCCACATGGGAGGAGCTGACATTCAAAAAGGATGATCACTGGCTGATGGATGTGTGGAGGCGGGATTTTGACAATAGGAAAGAAAGAATGGAGTATATAATGAGTAAGGTGGATCCAAATATTAAATGGGTTAAAGAAATTAGGGCGAAATGTGCTCGATACCTCAAGCTGATGACGGAGTATGACATGCCTGCAGTACAAATGGATCTGGAAAAAGTAAAACCTTACTTTTAGAAGAAGATGGAGGATGGGATGTCTGGTGACATAACGATGGAGTTCATGAGATCAGGGTGAAAAATATGATGAGGACTAGAAGTAGCTAGAAGATAATGCCAAAGAATGGAGCTAACAAATGTTGTGGTTCGAAATCATTGAGATGGAAAAGCTCCAATCAGTCATTCTAAAGTTCATGGAGTATACAGCTTCAAAGAAGCAAGGAGACAACCTTGTCAAAAACAAAGAGCCCCCAAAGGAGTAGCTACAACAAAAGAGAAATTAGCAAAAGACAAAATGCTACAGTTTCGTCACTAGAGGATGAAATAGGGAAGGAGACAAAATGTAATTTTAAATTGTAATATATTTAGGGTTGGTGAAACCCTATTTTGTAATGAATCTTGGCCACACAATGAGAATTAATCTTGGCCATTCATTTAACTTTTTGGGCACTATAAATAGGGCTCTCCTCTCATTTGTAAAAGAGAGTTGAGTTGTTGTAAGGACATGCTGCTGAAATTTTAATGAAAATACATTGACTTAGTGCATTTTCTGGTTTCTTCACATGTTTCATGGTTCAACCTCCCTTGTTAGATACTTTACTTAGATTTATATTTCTAATTTAGTTAGTTGTGTTCTTGATTTGGTAGATTTTGGAAATGTTGTTCGGTTGTTATGAAAATTCCTGCTATGTAGATGTCTTTTTTAAGTCCATACTTTTTGTTGTTTGCTACTGGTAGATGGCTATGTAAAGTTAGTCTGGACTAAAATTCAAAGTTGCTCCATACTTTCGTCTTTGTTCATGCATGCACATGGTGAATGGAAGGTGAAATATATGCAGACCTTAGAAGATAGCACAAATTTCATGAGACTCTGAGATTTTTGGTTAAGTGGAATATTGTTTTCAGGAAGTTGTCCATTACAAGACCTCCATGATTACTGTTCGTAGTTAGTTTCAAATCCACGAGCTCTCCGCCTTCCCCACTCTTTTCCTTTTTTTTTTAGAAGTGGCCTATACCAAGGTTCATTACACATTGTAAAGCTAAATTCAAAGAAAATATCAAAGTTTTGGATCACTATCCAAACCTACAGCAAAGTGAAGCTCAATCTCCATGTTAGAAACTTTTGATATGAAGATCTACCTCGTATCTAGCTATGTAAGTTTTCCCTATGATTACCAGCAAAATCACATCAAAATCAACTGAGGGGGTTCCATGCAAGTCATGACTTGACACCCGAGAGACCTTGGGGATATTTTCAACACCTTGCTGTGTGAGATTTCCTTTCAAGAGAGGTAGTACATTCGTGTATTGCTTGTGTTGAGAAAGTGTGCAAAACACCCATCAAAAGACACATCTTTTCCCAAACATCGGGCTACTTCAAGAGACGTGACTTCAGAAAAAGACTTATTCAGGATAGTTTGTATTCATTTGTCAATGATAAGACATTGTCATTCGATTAGATTAATCATATATCTGCCTCTAAGGAATCTGTCGATACACTTCATGTGCCAATAATACGTCAAGGATGTAAATAACGTAATTATTTTATATAATAGAATTATATGTTTGTGTCTAAACTCACAATGAAACAATAATTAATTCTAATAGATATAAACAATAGTAATTAAGAACAATAAATAAGTTTCATTGAGCATCTTAAATATGTATATTTTTTTTTAAAGAAAAAACATGAAGTGAGCATCAACCATAAAAAATAGATAACCATAAAGAGTGCTTATGAGGAGGAAAGGGTGGTTATGACATCAAAGCCCAAAATGAGAAATAGATCGATCATGACAAGTGTCAACATCACATGAGATGTGACATAATGATCTAATATTAACTCAACTAATAAAACATTGCTAAGTTTAGCTAAAGTGTGTGAGAATAAATTAGACTAATAATCAATTAAAGATTAATTAATTATTAGTTAATGTATGATAACTCTAACACTTACAAATTCATTTATATATATAAATACATATATTTAAATTTATTTATTATTTTTTCTTAATTTCTCTCTTTTTGGTTCTTTTATATATATATATATATATATATATATATATTTGTGTGTTGTGTGTTTTTATTTATTTATTTTCATTTCTTTTATTTTTACTTATATATTCGTGCGTATATATTTTTATATAATTCTTTTTCTTATTTTTTCTTTTTTGTTTCTTGTACCTATGTATGTATATGTTTTTGTATTTATTTATATAATTATTTTTCTTGTTTATTCTCTTATATATATATATATATATACATTGTGCTTTTCTTATTTTTTCTCTTTCATTTTTAGTTTGTGTTCTTTGTTTCTTTTATTTGTTTCATTTCTTTTTATTTCTTTCTCTTATATATGCTCATGTTGATTCCTCTATATTTCATTCTTTTATTTTATTATTCCTTCTTAATTTTTTTCTCATTTAATTTTTTTTCTTTTACATGGTTTCTTTTGAATTATTATTCTCTTCCTTATTTTATTCTTCTCTATATTATTTCTTCTTTCTTATTTCTTTTATTCTCTTTCTTTACTTACTTTGTTTCTTTCTTTTACTTAATTCTTTCTCTCCTTTTTGTTGTCATTTCTATTTAATTCTTTTAGTTCTCTCATTTATTTGTTTCATTTCTATTTCTTTCTTTCAATTCTTACATTTATTTAATTCATGCTTTCTTACTTGGTTCATTTCTATTTCATTCTTTTATTTATTTCTTTCTCTCTTATTTGATTCATCTCTATTTAATTCTTTTAATTCTTATATTCTTTTCATCTCTCTTATTTGGTTTCTTACTTTTTATTTTTTCAATTATTAAATTTCTTTTGAATTTTTAATCTTTCTTTATTTTATTCATCTCTTTAACATTTCTTGTATTTTATTCTTCTTTTTGTTTTATTCTCTTTCCTGTCTTTATTCTTTAATATTTTGTGTAGTCCTTCTTGTGCTATGTCAATTTCTTCTATTAGGTTCTCTAATTTTATTCTTATTTTCCTTTCACATTGGTTTCTCTTTAACTTTTTTTCTCTCTTTTTAATTTTAAAATTGTTTTGTCTTCTTGGTTTGTGTGTAGCCTTCTCTCCCCCTTTTTCTGATGTATTAAAGATGTTCTAGGTTTGCAACTATCTATTTTTATCCTTATACTCTTTGCTCTCATCCTGATGATGGATCATAGAGTGTGATCCAAAACATTGATATAAAAAAAATACACACAATCAAATATAGAAGTCTTTTGAACAAAAAATAGCGTCTTTATTAATAAGATTTTATATTTGAATTTGTCAAATTTCATAGGTCTAGGTTAAGTCTATATAGTTAGATTCAGGTCATAAGACCAAAATCAATCTTAAATGATATACAATTCTACTTTATGATTTGATCAAATAATCTTTTGATTGCTTTACTTCTTGATATTTGAGGGAAAATGATATTTAGGAATACTTTGGAAGAGGCCTTGTTATGTCCCATGGAGACAAGTTCTAGGTCAATCTATAGAAATGTCTACAAAATTTCTAAGATAGGGGGCAAGGGCCCTCAAATGGAGTATGTAGATTCTTTACTCTTTTAGTGCACTAAACTTAGATGTGCCACTATGTATAACTCTATTAATTCTCTAGAACAAGAGAATTTCAAATGTTGCTTAACTAATATATTGAGTGCATTGGATGCCTTTAAATACTAGCACATAGCACCAAAACATGAGCTTAGTCAACTTAATACAAAAAAATGAAAGAGGTCAATTGGCCAAAATTTTAATTTAAATTTTAGAAAGGAAAGACTTGAGTCCACATTTCTAGAAACACCCTCAGGTGGGCAAAGTCAAATTTGGGTGGCTAACAACTATCTCTAGGAAAGTGTAAGGATAGATGTAATAAATGTGTGGATAGGGTGAATGTATAAACATATATGTATAAGGATAAAATATGTGCTACATACATAGAAATGCATGCATATATGGAAGGTTAAAAGCTACTTGGGAATGAGCTGAACTTCACACATGATTGTCGATATGTACATGTAATCAAATTAACTCTTCAAAAAATCAAGGGAAGGAGAAGTAAGAGTGATAGCAATTCAATTAATATTTCCTTTGAATCATCATCCTTTGAATTTTTTTGACTATGGTATTTGGAAGCTACTCATCAGTCACCATGTCAAATGTGCAATAGTGGATTTGATCTCATTGAATATAAATGCCTCAAGAGGTTAAAATATTGAACTACAATTTTAGTAAATGATGAAAGAAAACCAACATAAGACTATGAAGTATGTAAAAGATAAAGCAATTTTTAAAATGATGAACAAAAAGAAGCTTATATGAGCTCAAATAGAAACTCAAAAGTTCCCAAAATGAGAATGAGCCAACAACTTTGAGAAAATATAATTTCTAGAAAAATAAAACCCAACTCATAATCTATCTACACCATTGTGAAGTACACAAAAATTTACCTCAAATTAAAAAAATGCTAAAAAAATAGAGCTAGAATGACTAAGAAAAAAACTTAAAAAATTTTGAGTGAAAAAATTAAACTACCAAATAGTGTAGCCTCCTCCAAAAGACTAGTATGTCACTAAATTTAGAACTTTACTCGCTTAGCAAATTCTACCAAGTTTAACATATTTTCCTAAAACTATCATTGAAGTTAGAGGTTGAGTAAATAATTTTAGAGGAGGTTAAGATTTAGGAAAATTACCAAATTTAGTGGCCTACTAGCATTCTTAGTGATCCATTACCAAAATGAAGAAATAACCAATGATCCCATCATCAAGTTGAGGAAATTCCTCTCCTCATCCTACTAATAAATAAAGAAGTGATTCAAAACATTGGTGCAAAACATAAACAGTTGATTCCAAGATAACTCATACTCATCTTTAGGAATTTGTGAACACATTAGTCACATATTACCTAATACTATAATATCTACAAAATCAAAGAAACGTTACAAGAAAAAAACATAATACATTCGCATAGTTAGATAATCACACATTAACTAATACCATAATATCCACAAGGTCAAACAATCTTCATAAAAATACCATAACATTTGTAAGGTCAAATAAATTATCCTAAAGAAATACCACAATGTGAAATAACCATCATAAGAAAATGACAAAATATCTTAAGGTCAAATAAATCATCATAAGAAAATGACACAATGTGGAATAAGAATCTACATGAATGATGTTGCAATATCCACCAAGTGAGAAAATCATTCATATAGAAAATGCCATGAAATTGAAGTAGCTAAAAGAAACTTATACGCTCATCTAGTATGATAACCCAAACAAAAAACATTTGTGTACTTCTATTTGTTGAAAGCTCACAAATAACTTCATACATAATGAAAGTACTTAGCACTTGCACTTGGAGGTGCAAAGGTTGCGTTGATAGAACACTATATATAAGCTAATATGTTAGAGAGTGCAATTTGATAGGGCTAAATGGGCTTTTGATCATATTCATGATTAGAATTTAGTGGACCGGGGTTAGTTACCCCCGAATCTGTCTCAATAGTTGGATCACTTGGTGGAGCTTGATAGGGCTATGTAATGTCCTTGCTTTGTACTTCTTGTTTTAATAATATTTTTACCCTTCCTTTATGTTAATTTGATATGTGCATAGAAGATACATTAACTTTGTTTACAATATTTTATGTATAAAATAGTATTTTGTATTATACAATTTTGGAATACAATATTAAAATACATACAATATTGTTTACGTAAATCTATTGATCATGAAACATAAGGGTTTTTGAGGGTCAATTACCTCTAACCCTAGTTGTTGATGGTGGGGCCCAAGCATCTGTTGATTGTGTAAATTTCCCTATGATTATAGTCACTATTTACAACATGGAAGTAACCCTTCCAACATATGCTATTTAGTGTTCACACTTTGCTTTAAGTTTTAAATCTAAGCTTAGAATGAGAGCGTGCAAAAAGAAGATAAAAAAAATAATGAAGACAAGACCATTTAGTTTAAACTTCAATCCTTGGCATGCACTATACATGACCTTGTCTAAAATTATTGAAGGATATTTTCACTTAAGTAATCTTGTATGCATTTTAATTATTGTTGTGGATAAGAAATATTACTTGTTGATATTACTAAACATTAAAACAATTATCTTACAAGATAAAAGAACAAAAAAATATAAGAAATTAAACAATTTATTCGGATTAAATTTTTTGAAGGTATGACAAATTGGTTCCCCTTTTCCATGATAGTTTGGTGGAAAAAACTTCTAAAATAGACATATATATGTTGAAATCATCTACCACTATAATTTTGTATCCATACCAAAAATAATAATTTTGGTTCAAAAAATAAGGTGAGCTTTAATGGTGGGTAAGTGATTATTTAAAATAGTGATGGTAGTGGAAGCCATGATGGCATCAATGAGGCCATTGGCATAATGAGAGATTGAATAGTGATTGACCTAGATACCCTTTTCTCTAAAGGTTGAAACCTAATTAATATAAGTAGATAATTACCAAGCGAGTTGGGCAAGTGCAACAACCTCACCATGATATATGCCACCTAGAAATAACTCGCAAGGACCATGCCATCCTCTCTTGGATCACTCCATTACATGACCCAACTTTATTTGAAGAAAAATTCTTATCTGATGACATCTCTATAGAACTTGGAAACTGCAGTTTGTTGAAGTACCCGGGGTTACATACAAACAAGTTAGAGGGGTGCATCCCTTTAGTATTGGGTAGCTTATAGAATTTATAGGTTTTGTTCTTGGCCAAAAAATCACTCAAAGGCTAGATCCCTTCAAAAATTTTTGAGGTCAAGAGCTTACAAGAAATGCATATGTACAACAATCATCTCGAACTCAACATATGTGAAATCATTATAATTGTATCAAGAAATAGGAAGACATCTAAATTGCGTTAAGACAATGAATGAAGTACCTAAATTCAATTTACAAGATAGTTTGGTTGGATAAACATTTTAACTTGCAACAAAAGAATAAGAATATGGAAGTAAATGATGTAATAATAAACATGTGTTGGCTTTTACAAATGCACCAAGCACACAATCTCTAAAATTTATACATTTAAGTATTGATGATCAGACAAAACTAGAGAAAAGGTAAACAAAGTTGCTCAATGATGAACTATTATATATTTGCACAAGTAGGGGCTTTGTACAAGAGAAAATCCATTTACCCATCTTGTGTCGCACTCATAGTAGAACTCATATCCACACCTACAATAAAATTTAGGTGCTTATCACTTTCATAAACAAACAATCATAAATATGGGTAAACAAATAGTAATAAAATTTTAAAATTCTTTTGAAAAATTTGTACAAAATGACTTATGAATTGATGATTTAGCATTAAATAAAAAGAATGGGGACAAAGACTTGAAGTTAAGTTATTCATGAAGTTTTATTATTCTTTTTAAGTGAGTTGTTAATGCATAAATTATTTTATCACAATTTTTTAGATAGATGTGATATGAATCTA
This sequence comes from Sequoia sempervirens, assembly GCA_007258455.2. Lineage (NCBI taxonomy): Eukaryota > Viridiplantae > Streptophyta > Pinopsida > Cupressales > Cupressaceae > Sequoia > Sequoia sempervirens. Next base: position 14,024,823 of record VDFB02000001.1, read on the forward strand.
CCCTTGAGCTATTGGGCATCCTCTTATACTCAATTTCATGGAATATGGACTGTGTTCCTAATGCCCCCATAAAAACAATCTAGGTGCACATTGACTCATTAAGATTGAGCAAGGCGAGGATAAAGACTCAAATAAGTGTGAAAATTTAGCATTGAGATCTAGGTTCAAACATCTAGAAGGTTGGTAGGTACAAATCTTGTGTAACTTTAATGGCATGGTTACACTCCTTGTGGAACAACATTGGAAGAAGGATTTCAAGAAAAAGAAGGAATATCGAGGTTTTTAACTCGCATGTCATGTGATTGCATCCAAATGTTAATTCAATCATGCCCTTGCATTTCCCATAGTGTTGCCATTTGTGATCCAAGGAAAGCTTCAAAGCATGTAAATCTACTTCACTTCTTTTTGAAAGCAACATTTTTTAGAATTGAGAGTTTTTAGGCATCCCCTAACCATCCTTAACCATCCTATGGAAGGCCACAAATCCTCTACAACAAAGCAATTTTTTATAATGTTTTAAAAAAATTGATTGCAATATTAAAATGAATTGTTAAATATATCATGACAATAACATAAAAGTAATTAAATTAATCATGACAATGGAGACAACAACTGTAGTATAACAACAATAAATATATCATGATTCATATTCATAGTTAATAATATAAGTTATATAATAATAAACACTAGTAACAATCATTTGGACTAATTTCATTATTCAAAAATGTATCAAACTTCAAAATTCTTGAATATGGTATTTGAGTCAGTTAATAATGTCAATTGTGAAAGAGTTGAAAGCTACATTAGTCATGGTCTAGTATAGTGTGGTATTGTGTGAGAAGTGCAAACAAATAATTTCTTTTTGGAATGTGGTTGGCATGCAAGCTTCTACTAGCATCATCCAACATCATTTTAATAGTGTCATATTATATTGTTGTTATTATGTTGTTGTTCATTAACTTGTAGAAATTTGAGCCCCTCTCTCTCTCTCTATGTCCCCTACCATCTCGATGTCCCTATCCTAAAAATTCCATAGAACATAAATAATTTATAAATGAGAAGAATAATTGCAAACAAATTTTTCATGAATGATGCCCCACAATGCGAAGCTCACTCAATATTCAACTACACAATGAAAGTACTAACCATATGTTTGTCAAAAATATAATGTTCTCAAAAACCTTTTTTTTCTACATCAAAATAATAATTCCATTTATTGAGACTCTCACCAAAATAAATAGCGGCCCTTTGATTTATAAATGTGGGATGCATTTGGTAAGTATTTGAAACATGCTAACATCAGTAACCTATGTTTTATAAAAATACATTTGAACCCTCACTTATAAATTGTAATGCCCCCTAGTTGGGGTATGCCTAATTTTTCCCAAAAGTAACAATTCCAACAATATAATTTGTTTTACAAATAGTATTCTAAAATTAAAGCATATAAAGTTATTGAACTTAAGAGTACATGAAAAATTAATATAAATAGCATCGCCTAATTGGATCTAATCTATTATTTTATTTCCAATAACCAATCATAGAAAGGGTTGGAAAGGAAAGTACGATAGGGCACCCATAGACTATTCATCACAATTAAGCCCAAGAGCATGGCAATCACCCCTTGCCCCCAAGTGGCAAGAACTACTATTACCATCCAACATGGGGTGGTCTACAGAAATTGTGGAACCAATCTACTACCTCTCCCAATCATGTTCCCTTTCAAATCCATGCTTGATTTCTTATAGGGAAACTAAATGATTAAATCAATAATTATAAAAGCCTTAAATAGACTAGCAATTCCCATTAGTAACTAGGTTAAAGATACATAAGAGATTATATATATAAAAACACTATACCCCATCATGATGCATACCAATTACTTATTATATTCAATGGTTGTTGTCTTTCTAAATAGATGTTTATTTATTTTTGGATCTCCTTCAATTTATCCTTTAGTCTAGCTATTGATATAATATATTTATTTTTTCTCTTAAACTCAGTTTTGATTTCTTAATCCTAATTGATTAATTGATTGGCAATTATAATACACACATACATGCATACATATATACATATATACATATACATATACACATATACATATACATATACATATACATATACATAAACATATACATATATATATATATATATATATATGTATATATGTATATGTATATGTTTGTATATATATATATATATATATATATATATATATATATATATATATATATATATATATAGTTATTTCCTTGTATAATCTTTTCTTTTAAATTTGATAGTGCTTGTATATTTTATCTTGATAGTGTCCTACAAGGATGGTGGATCAAGAGCTTTAACCCAGCCCCTATCAGGTTTTGAAAACCCTCTATGAACCAAGAAGTCAACCTCCTCTCAATCACATTAGAAACCATTACTCACAATTGTTGAAACTATGAAATGTATTCTTCAAGTGTCCCAACCTATCTCAATTGAGCCAACTCTCTAGAGTGTGCCTATGAATTCTTGTGGTCAAACCACTCTATTAATTTAGTGCAAAAATTATCATAAGAAACTATCACACCATGATCATGTGTTATTAAACCATGATACTGCCACTCATGTGTTGCTCCTTCAAGGTGAAGGGTAGAAAATTTGATGACCTCAATTCCTTCATTTGATTTGGGGAAAGGTAAGTATCCAATTTCTGAATCCAAGCTCTGGTGTACCCTTAGATGATCCATCATGGCTTGACAAGGATATACAACCCAACCTTTTTTACAACCCATAATTTTGCTTCCCTTGAATCCATTTCTTATGCTTTAGCTTTGTGCATTTGGTGACCTCCAAATTATCTCTAAAAGAGATAGTTGACTGAAAATATATCCCCAAATCTTGATACTTAGCCAAAATTTTAGCATCCTCATTGTTCTCCATGGGTTCCTCTTGTATAGGCTCATCCTCTTTTAGAAAGGTAAGCATGAAAGGTCTAGATTGTAATGAACCCAAAGGTTTGCTAGTAGAGTTTTCATTTTTTTTTTGCAACTTTGCTACTTTCCTCTCTCTCCACATGCAACATGTTTATTCTATTTGTTGTGTTATGTGCCATTTGACTCAAATATAGATTTGTGTTTTGTAACTGTCTTAGCATTTTTGCAAACATTTTTTTTTCCTCCAATTCACTTGATGTTGGTGGTCGATCACTGCTATCCATTATTCCCTTATATTTTTTAGCGTTATGCCCACCCTTCCCACACATACAACCAACCCAAATAGGCTACCAAGACTTGCAGCTCTGATACCACTGTAATATCCCTAAATAGGGATAATGGAAAAAATACTATCTCCAAAAATATGCGATAGAAAATTTTGAAATTTTATTTGCAAATAGATAAACCTTCAACAAGCTCAAATCTATGCTCAAAATATTTTTTGGATTTTGTAGTGGCACAAATTTGCACCCAAGGAAAACTTCCCATTTATTTATGCTTACTTTAGAATTACATGTACAATGATGCATAAACCCGCTACCGTCTTCCTAGTCTTCCCATGTGCCCCTGTCTTTTTGCATTGATGGAGGAATATTTTTTAGGGATGTGCACATGTCGTGTGGACATCTATGCACTAGGTTGTCATCCTAACAGTTTACTGCCTCTAGGATCAGCAAAAGTGTTATGTTTCTTGGTTGGTCGCGAATGTAACATTCTTTGTTGGGTCTTGACTAATGAAAATCATCTCCTTTCCTCCATTCTATCGATTCAAACTCATCTTTTCACTCTCTTACATTCTCTAACCCATTCTCTCAAGCTAATTCTCTCATTCTTGCAACTCTTCTTGATCATTCTTTCTTCTCCATAGTTCTTTCTTTGTTGTTACCAACTTTCTACTTGGTCTCTACAGTGTCTTCTTGCTTCAATATCACTATTGTTGTAGATTTACAGAGCTCTACCTCCTCAACATGGTGGTGTCATCTCTCTCCTTCCTCTATCAGCCTTGAGTGCTCATAGCAGGAAGGTAATATTGTGTCTTTTCAATTTATTTTGCATATATTTTCTTATAGAGTAGCATTTAGGTTGTCATTGCTCTCTACCTTATTATGTCATTTTTATTCTCACTTCTTTATCGTCTTCTCTATATAGTCGCATATCTAGTTGTCTATGGAGGTGGGAACACCAAAACAAGGGTCTAGCTGAGGCAAGCCTCAAAACACAACCCAACATTTTTCATGTTTCCATTTGTGTAGGTGCAGGTTTTTCTGCTTAGAGTTATAGCTAGAGAGTTGGATCGTGTGTGAGTTCTCTCTCTCTCTCTCTCTCTCTCTCTCTCTCTCTCTTCCTTTGTCATTTTAGTGTTAGAATAGCTTTATAAGTATTCTTCTTGTTGTACAGCTTATTTCTATATTTTCATATTAAACTATTAAACTGTAAAAATCTAATATTCTACAATTATTACTATCTTAACAATTTATTTCTAATAACTTATTTATATTTAAAAAACTATTTTTATTTCTTTTCACCATTATAACATTTTAATTTTAATTTTACAATTGTAAGGTTGTGGCTTATTCCAACCAACTACCTTAAGCCTCCTCCCACAACTTTGTTGTTTTTTGGGAATGGAATATTAAGCAACTAATAAATATCCAAAACAAACCACATTCATAATTATTAATGAAGCATAAAACTAGGGAAACCAATCATTGTGCAATTGCACTAAAACCTGCCTTAGTTTACTATTTCTCATAGAGAATGCAGTGTGTCACATAAGATTGAGAGAGATTGCACTTTGCTTCGAAATATATATGTATACATCAAAGAACTTCACAAAGATAATAACTGGAAACATAGAGAGCTTGCCTGGCCAAACCTGTGTGTGTTGAAGACTTGATCTCAACATGTTACAAACAAATTTTAACAACCTTCCCAAAATTCTAAGTATAGGGGCAGGTGCTTGGTTGGGAAGTCTAATAAGAGGTCCTATTCTGAAACTTGGCAAGCATCTCAAAAGTCCATTGTGCTAAAAATGTTTGATTGTATCCCACCTGTCTATCTTTGTAAAACAAAAAGCAAGGGGCCTATCTAACCTGGGGATTGGGGCAGTTGGGACCCTGGGAATTATTTTATTGAAGTACCTAAGGTTACATGCAAACAAGTTAGAGGGGTACATCCCTCGAGTATTGTGTAGCTTATAAAATTTATAGGTTTTGTTCTTGTCCAATAATTCACTCAAAGGCCAGATCCCTTCACAACTTTTTGAGGCCAAGAGCTTGCAAGAAGTGTATGTGTACAATGATTGTCTCTAACTCAACATATGTGAAATCATTATAACTGCATCACAAAATAGGAAGACATCCAAATTGGGTTAAGATTGTGAATGAGGTACCTAAATCCAATTTATGAGATAGTTTAGTTGCATAAACATTTTAACATGCAACAAAAGAATAAGAATATTGTTACTTGAATAAACATGTGTTAGTTTTTAAAGATGTACCAACTTGCAAGTATTTCTAGGTGCCCACACAATCTCTAAAATTCGTACATTTAACTATTGACGATAAAACAAAACTAGAAAAAAATGTAAATAGAGTTGCTCAATGATGAGCCTAGTTTATTTTCAATATCAACTATTATATATTTGCACAAGTAGGGGCTTTATCCTAGAGGGAAGGGACTATGTTCTTTAATGCATATACAAAGCAACAAAATCTATATACAACTTCAACTATTGGCAATTATATATAAGAAACAAGTTATTGGAGTAACAAAATCAATTTAATGCAATTCATGGTACAAGGCAATTCACAGTGGTTTTAGGACAAGAGAAAATCCATTTACCCATCTTGTGTCACACTCATAGTAGAGCTCATATCCATGCCTGCAATATACTTTAGATGTTTATCACTTTCATAAACAAATAATCATAAATATGGGTAAACAAATAGTAATAAAATTTTAAAATGCTTTTGAAAAATCTGTAACAAAATAACTTATGAATTAATGATTTAGCATTAAATAAAAAGAATGGGGACAAAGACTTGAAGTTAAGTCATTCATGAAGTTTTATTATTCTTTTTAAGTGAGAGTTGCCAATGCATAAATTATTTTATCATAGTTTTTTAGATGGATGTGATATGAATCTACCCTTGAGCTATTGGGCATCCTCTTATACTCAATTGAACATGGAATATGGATTGTGTTCATAATTCCCCCATCAAAAAAATCTAGGTGCACATTGACTCATTAAGATTGAGCAAGGCGAGGAGAAAGATCAAAATAAGTGTAAGGATTTAGCATTGAGATCTAGGTTCAAACATCTGGAAGGCTAGTAGGTGCAAATCTTGTGTAACTTTAATGGCATGGTTACACTTCTTGTGGAACAACACTGGAAGAAGGATTTCAAGAAAAAAAAGGAAGCTCGAGGTTTTTAACCCACATGTCATGTGATTGCATCCAAATGTTAATTCAATCATGCCCTTGTGTTTCCCATAGCATTGCCATTTGTGGTCCAAGGAAAGCTTCAAAGCATGTAAATCTACTTCACTTCTTTTTGCAAGCAACAAATTTTGGAATTGAGAGCTCTTAGGCATCCCTCATTGTAGGGAAGGCCACAAATTCTCTACAACAAAGAAAGTTTCTATAATGTTTTAAAAAAATTGATTGCAATATTAAAATAAATTGTTAAATATATCATGACAATAACATAAAAGTAATTAAATTAATCATGACAACAATAACAACAATTGTAGTATAACAACAATAATGTCATGCCCACAATTTTACACACTTAATCGACACAAAACAACCTAACTAAGCTTCCACAAACCTTACTAATTTGCACAATTTTTTTTTGTTTTAAACAACATTAACATAATACACTACTTAACACTATAGTTAATGATCTCACTCGATAGGAGTAAGGAAAGTAATGTCTTTTTTTTTACAATAATGTCTACTTATTTTGGATCAACATAACATTACTCTTATCTACTCAAGCACCTCTTGCATTCCATCCCATCATAATCCCCTCGCTCTTCATACCTTACCTGCAAGATCTACAAGACTTAGTGCACATTTAAAATTAAAGGGTAATTAATACATGATCGCCAAGATAAGCTATACAAATCAAATGATAGTTTACAACATCATAAGTGAATAATAAGTCCAAAACATAACTCAAAAGAACAGTCTTAAGGGCTAGACCTAATGCCTCAGGGGATCATCACTTGGTGGCCTTGCCTACATATGTGTGATGTAGAAGCATTGTAGTTTGACATCTTTAGTTGCTCCAACTCATTTAACTCATCCACACGAGGTATATCCCCTAGGTTTCAACAAATGACTCAACCTCAATCATACTCATATTATAATAACATTGATATACGCTAAAATGAAATCCTCTACTCAAAAGCATCATGTGACCCATATAGATCACATACTATAAGAGTGGGTATACAACCCTTTCTAGGGTCCATTACCCTAGACAATTTCTCAGTTAGCTTCCACCCACTTAGGTGAAGCTGGAGATCAGAGACCTAGTTAAGGATATGCTAGTGGAAGTTGGAACATCTAAATAAATACTCTTGCATGCACAACCAAAGCCACAAACCATAGCAAGATGCTTGACACAATTAAGATTACTCTAATAGGTATTCATAGGGTAAGACAATTCAATTATAGTATCTCCTTGTGGTTGAATAGCTCATGATAATACATGTACTTATATTTATCATCACGACCAATGATGAGAGAATATAATGGTTTCATATCACACTTTGGTTAACAATCAAACCATCAATACAAGTAAGCTTCCAACAGATATCAAATCCTTGTCAATAATCAAGTATTACTCAAGTAAACTAATGCTTAAAACTTTAACCATTCAATGAAATTAAATTATATATTACTAATTTGATTATTAATGTATGAAGATATTTCAAGGGTCATTCGAAGTGAGAATCAACAATATGATAACAATATTTGAATTATATGCTAGAACCATTCGTAATCATAATCAAGACAATAATCTATTTTATCTTATTAGTATTGACGTAATCAATAATGATAATGTTTTGATAATAACTCAAAGATAGGATGTTGTCTAGGAAACCATTGTTCCTTATTTATCATTGAATCTACTTGACTCTTAAAACCAATACTATTAATTAAACTCTTCAACCACACAAATTACTTACAAGCATGTGATGTAATAATATATTGTTTTTCAGTAGTTAAAAATAAAATAAAATAATCCTCTCATGATTTTGAAAAGAAAACAACATAATCTTCATTTATATCATCTCTTACCCCATGACATATCTTATCGTTGGATGAACTAGAAGTAGTCTATCTAATACATTCCTAAATCACCTAGGAAAGAGAATATATCAAGTAAGAATGAAGAGTGAGGTAAAATTACCATTAACACCTACATTCCTATTTCTACTAGTTCATCAAAAGGTGTAGGAAGGAATTCATTTTCATATAGATAAGTTATTACATCTAGTGATCTCAAGCACATAGATTTCAAATTAGATAGGAATAATGTCACAAGATAATAATTATTAAACATGTCAATATGTTTGAAACATGGATGGGAGTGAATCTCAAATCCTTACTATAATTGAAGTTTCATGAAAACTTAAATCATGTCTAATCAAAATAACAACTATTTGGATTATTGATTTATAAACTTATTACTATTCAGTACCAAAGGTTTATTGCATATAGGGTGATAATTAAATTCTAATAGGACATCCAAAATGTTATTGGTTAATTGAATTAAAAATTATCCACTATTTAAATAAATAATAACCAACAAAATATTAATATATTACTCCTATGGATGAGCAATACTCTCCAAATCAATGTTATATCATTATTCTATTAAATACCAAGCTATTGATAAGAGTTTCTAACTCATGTACTAAATATCCGGTAATTGATAATAAAGTTTATACTAATTGATTTGATATCTAGATATCTATCAAAGGTTAGTCTACCTACCAAATAGGTTGAATCAAGTGTTACAACAATACATTAAGGACAAATAGCATATAGTAAAGATTTATTGTTACATGTATACACCTTTACCCCTTAGGGAAATTATCCATTCAAATTTTTGCTTTATATTCTAAGGAATAATATGTTGAATACACCATATATATTTATCTACAAACAATACTCTATAATATTTCAGTCTCAAAAGGATATCCCTTATGGGGTGGCCTAAAATAAATAAATACCATGGCCATTAAATCTATTCCAGATGTCTAATTCAACGTTATTTGATATGCCTATCTATGCATGAGGGACTATATGTATTTATGTGCTACTTGGGTAGGCTACACAAAACTTAGTACTAGGCATTGGGTGGCTAGAGATTACTATCTAGTTATGATATTTGTTTTGTAGTAGGGAGAGGACCTAGTAGTTGAGCATGTTTCAATAGTTATGATAGTAGTTGTTTATAGAATGCCCAATAGTTGTGATAGTAGTTATTTATATAATGTCCAATAGTTGTGACTTGACTACGCATAATTAAACAAAATGTATTCCTTTGATCTAAAAAGCAACCAATCATGTGATGCCACATCAATGCTCAACTACCCATGTTGTGAATGCACAAGTATTGGTCTCACTTTTTTTTGGGCCTTTTTGGACACCTTGACAAAAAGCATGATGATGCGGCCCTAAAATGAAAGTTATAAGAAGGGGACTTGCCAAGTAAGCTACTGTAAAAAAATTTGGGAGTGATTTGAAATTTCCATGTAGAATTTTGAGAAGCGTGAAGTTAGAGTGCACAACTAGTAGGTCCTCTCCCCTAATTGTGTCATACTTTTAATGGCTTTTTTGAAAATTGTGGTTCATTTATAGCATAGACTTGTTTCTTGAAAGATTGATCACCTTAATTTCGATGCCATTTCCCGGTTTCTCTTGCCTTTACTAGGTAGAAGACACTTCTAATTATTATTATTATTATTAATATATTCTAATCTATTTATTTAGTTAGTTATTTATTTATTTCCACACAAGAGACAGAACATTCAAATCGCACTATTGCAGGATATGCTCAAAATGGGTTTATTGAAATGGCTTCAGAATCATTCGAGAGAATACAGTTGCAGGTATAGAGCCAACCCCCACAACCTTTACGATCATCCTCCCTGTCCGAGCAGAATGGGATCTTTGGAAGAGGATATGAACCTCCATCAACGCATAAAGAGGTATTTTTATCAGATGTTCTGGTTGCAACTACCGGTGTAAACATACATGCAAAATGCGTAAGCATAGACAAGGCACGTGAATTGTTTGACAAAATGCTGCAAAATGCCCTCAAGCATAAAGGGTGGAGGAATTCTGTTAGCGGTTGAAGTTGCAATTGCCTTCGTAAGCATGTATGCAAAATGCGAAAGCATAGGCAAGGCGCGTGAACTGTTTGACGGAATGCCTCAAAGGACCGTGGTCTCATGGAATGCAAAAGTTGCAGGATATGCGCAAAATGGATTTTGCAAGAATGATTTCTATGTGCTCACATGGTAACTTTGGAGCAGGGTATGTAAATCCACTAGAACATAACGAAAGTTGGGGGAGGATTTTTTGTCTGATGTTGTACTGGCAAGTGCCTTGGTAGACAGGTATGAAAATTGCGGAAGCATAGACAAGAAACGTGAACTGTTAATCAGATTGCCTCACATGAATGCGGTCTTAGGGATTGCAATAATTGCAGGACAACAGCCATAGCTCCAACCACAGAACCAATGCTTCCATTTAACCGATGACAACAGAATTGTTTTAGAATGAGAGTCAAGCAGAAAGCTATAAGAAAAAAGGAAACTGGCATCATTGTGACCTCTAAAGAAGATTTAAATGTTGACCTCAGTGCCCCAGAACCAATGATGGAAGGAGATATGCATATAGATGATGCTCAACATGAGCATGACATCAATGAATTAGTAGATGAAGCTGTAAAGACAGTACAATAGATAACACCTGAAACAAACATTGTTTCCTCCCTACCACAATGGAGAACTTCAAGCTACTGATTGATTCCTTCAAGGAATATGCCTCTAGATTGAAAGAACAAGTTGAAACAGAAGTTGAAGCATGGCTTGTACAAAAGAAATTATTGGACATTACAGAGAAGTGTGCATTTGCACACAACAAAGTAGAAGAAATTTTGAAGGTTGTACAAGCCTCTGAAGAGGAAGCAAGAACCTTATTTTTGTATTGCATGAAATGGCGAGATACCACACAAAGCATAAAGGATGATATGGATGCAATTGAGACACAATTAAGCGATGCATCAAACACTTATGACCTGGTACAAGATAGAGATGATCAGACCTAGACTGCTTTAGTGAACTTGCATGAAAAGTACTTTACCCTGGAAAGCCAAAAAGAAGAAATAATCAAACAGTTTGAGAAGCTTAGAGAATTGATGAAGATGAAGTATATACCTATCTCAAGTGCCTTGCCAATGCAGACAAAACTTCAAAAATAAATCCTACTCCCAATACTTTTGAAGAAGGAAATGAAATCTTGGTGAAGCTTGAGTCACAATACAGGGCACTTGTAGTAGCAAAGAAGCATTGGGAAGAAGGTAAATCTAGAAGTGTTTACTTTTGGTGGTTTGAAAGATAGCAGCTACAACAAACTTCTAATGTTTTAATCCAACATAGATCCTCTATGTTGAGAATTATGTGTAAATATAATATTGACTCTCAAATTTCTCTCTTTTGTGCTTTCTCTTTTGTGCCCGCCATCTCTCCATACCCCCTCTCCATACTTAGTCTCTATCAATTTATGTCATCACAATCATGGGACGGTGATTGCTGCAACCTTTTTATAGAAAAGAAACGTTAAGGAGTTTAAGGTGTATTACCTAATAAGTTCAATTTTGTGAATTTGTGAAGCAAGTTTAAAACTCGTGAAACAGTGGACAAGCATTAAAACTAACCAAATAGCAAATAATAACTTTGAATTAGATACCCTGCACAATGTGGATATGAGAAAAAAACAATGAAGGCTACATGGTGGAAAGGTGCTTCTCAACAACATTATACGGTAGTAAAGATATCTAAGCAAGATAGCAGTTTTTTTGAGGTGGTTGCGTTGGATTCATAGGGTTTAGAGGTATCCTCTCTAGATATCACAAATGGTGGGGTTGCTGATGTGGTGCAAGATTATCATGTTGAAACCCCTAAAGAGAGAGAGAATGGGCCTCAGGCTGCCAATTCTGGTGATAGCATTTTGGCTATCTACTTAGGTGGCTTTTCTGATAAAGCCATGCCTGCAGGGAGGAATACTGAAGAAATCTCAGCGACAGTGGTTGCAGGCATTCATTTTTAGGATAATGGTGCGTTGTATTAGCATGATAAGGCAGTGCAAGTGGAAGAGGGTTGGATCTTTGTTATGGGCAAGAAAGCTAAGTTCTTTAAGCCTTCTTTTGACATGACTCTCTGCTCCCACAAGAGTAGTTCTAAATGTAAACCTTGATGGTTCCTGGTTGGGGGCTGATTTTTGGCTGGTTGCAGGATATTTTTCTTGCAGCTCTGGTTTTGGTTGTGGGTGTCTTTTACCCTTGGTTGTTTGTGCTTTCATGGTCCTTCTGTTAGGACAACTTTTTGTTTGAGGGTTCCAGATCCATTCAAAATCTATTGGTGAAGGGTTTTGGGTCCCTTCAAAACCTGTTTTTACCTTAATCAAAAAACTTTGAATTAGATACCTTCTCAAATTGAATACATGACTTCATGGCCAAACACCAGTAGGAAGTATTGTCAATACCATTTCACTCTTGATTGAGCTCTACAGATAAATCCTTTTGAGCTTCCCTTTCTTCTTTGAGTTTTTTTTTTTTTTTTTCAAATCATCAATTCTATATAATCCCATCTAATTTAGAAAGGGGTGAAGTCCTTTTAGTAATTATTTAGATGAGTATTAGAGAATTGAAATTTCTTAACATTAAATTTATTTATTGATTACGCTCCATTTCATCATGGGAATATGTTACTCCAAGATATGTTGCTTAAATTGAATAAAACTAACATCACATAAGTTATTAGATTATGTGAAATCATATTATTTCTAAAGGCACTCTTGAAACCCATTATGAAAGATAGAGAATTTGGTCTAGATATTTTACATAGTCTCATATTCATATAGGTACTACTAGATAGAGTACTTCAATATAATTGATTTGGTGAAAAGGGAGTCAGTAACAACACACAACAAAGCACAAAATGAGGGTATATGATCTATAATTCCTTAGAAAATGTTTTGGTATTCATGTTGAAAAACTACCCTTTGGTAAGAAGCATAAGAGAATGTTATGACCACTATGAATTGGTCAATTCATTGGTGTTGACACAAGCTTGAACCACTATGGTGATATAGATAAGCAATAGCTCCTAGTTTTCTAATAAGAACTAAGCTTAATGAATGATTTTTATTTTTTTGGTAAGTTTGAAAGTAGTAAACCACACATTGCCATAAATAGAACTATAGGAAATGATCTAATATTAAATAAGATTATGGCTATCTTTCTCATCTCGATAGTGGTCTCAAATTCTATTGAGGGATACTTAAAATTGTGGTTTGTTGGTCTTGATAGTTTTGAGGATTTTAAAAGCTTCATGTATTAAAATAAATTATTATATTTTATTTTAGATGATGTTACCATAATGGATGATTTCATCTTTTTGTTAGTTTATTATTTTTATGATGTCTATTTTATAAGTAAATTTATCCTAATGTTTCAACTACCTCAATATTTAAAATTTTATTCTCAAAATATAGGCAACAAGGTTTGCATGCCTCCATCTCTATCATACAATGTAACTAATACATACCAACCTAGTGGAATTCCCACCAAACAAAGTCAAAATTATAAAACCCAAATTGTGTTCCAACAAGTCAACCCACTACACCAAAGTTATCCAAACCACTTTTGGTTCCAACAACCTCACGTAGCCTTCTAGGTGCCATTGAACTAGAAAACCTTGTCACTAGGGTATATCTTTGGAGGATTCCCTCCTCTACACATTATCCATTTTCATGGATTTTACCTTGAATTCCTAAAGGAGCCCCTATATGAATCCCTCAAAGTATTTTATCATTTCAACCTATCTCTAATCTTCCCAAGTCCAAGGGAGATGAAGATTATAATGCACGTGTCAAGGCTTATGTCATCGCCTAACAATTCTTATTTGTATAATGAACAATATGAAATCTATACTTGCTAGGTCCATTATCATGATGCAAGTAAAACAATCTATAAGTAGCAAGTAAAGCTACCATAAACTATATGAACTATGGGTCATGAGGTATATTGTTACCACATACCAGAAAATATTTGCATGTATTATGTGGAGTTGACCAGGTGACCTCACAAATAAATATATCATGACTCATTTTCATAGTTAATAATAAAAGTTATATAACAATAAACACTAGCAACAATAATTTGGATTTCTAATTTCATTATTAAAAAATGTATCAAACTTCAAAACTCTTCAATATGGTATTGGAGTCAATTAATAATGTTGGTTGCAAAAGAGATGAAAGCTACATTAGCCATGGTCCAGTATAGTGTGGTATTGTGTGAGAAGTGTAAACAAATAATTTCTTTTTAGAATGCGGTTGGCATGGAAGCTTATGCTAGCATCATCCAACATCATTTTAAAAATGTCATTAACTTCATTGTTTTAACATTATTTTAGCATCATCCAAGCTTATATTGTTGTTCATTAACTTGTAGAAATATCTCTCTCTCTCTCTCTCTCTCTCTCTCTCTCTCTCTCTCTCTCTCTCTCTCTCTCTATATATATATATATATATATATATATATATATATATAGTCATTCCCAAGAAAAAGCCCCTCAAACTATCATCCCTGAAATATGTCCCCTACCATCTTGATGTCCTTATCCTGAAATGTCATAGAACATAGATAATTTATAAATGAGAATAATAATCACAAACATATTTTTCATGAATGATGCCCCATAATGAGAAATTCACTCAATATCAACTACACATAATGAAAGTGCTAACCATACGTTTGTCAAAAATATCATGTCCTCAAAAACCTTTTTTTGTCTACTTCAAAATAATAATTCCATTTATTGAGACTCACCAAAATAAACAATGACCCTTTGATTTATAAATGTGGAATGCATTCGGTAAGTATTTGAAACATGCTAACAACAATGACCTATGTTTTATGAAAATGCATTTGAACCCTCAATTATCAACTTTGACCAATCTCTTATAACAATGACCTATATTTTATGAGTGTGACATCATTTATAGAATGACCTATCTTTTATAGCAACAAAGTGACCTATTATAGTTGGAAAGCTTTGTATTTGGTCATAAGTTGTAGTCATTGCAAGTAAAAATGTATGATCATAGCAAGTAAATAGTTTGTACAATCATAGCAAGTCATAATTTAGAACATGTAAATAGTTTTGTACAACACAAGGCCTCATATCACCACTCATCCTCTTGTCCAAATTTATCATTCTCTCACACACCATTGTATGGTGATGATGGTGGTGATGGGTCATTATCATAGAAAATTTGACAAACTTTTATCAAGAAAATTAATTCACAACATAAAGAATATGTATCCCATAATTTGCACAAAAGAGCTTGAATGATGGGATAACATAATGCACTAAAAATCTGATGTTGTACTCACACTGGATGGTACATGACAACCATTCCTCTATAGGGGCAATGTGCTTGTTGTCTTTCTTCTCGCTTGAGCAACCGCATAAAACATAGTTTTGTACTTGAGAGTATAAGTGTCCATGATGACTGTTGGCCTACTTGTAAGCTTCCAAATGCAATTTTCAAGGAAAAGGTTAGTTCATGGTATAAAGCATCTAACCACACAATGAAAACTCAATCTTGATTCAAATATACAAAAGTCAACTTCGAAGCCAATCCAAATCATGGCCTTATATTGAAAGATGAAGTACTATGCATAATTATCAAAATGTCTGAAACTAATATTTGACATCTAATATATTTTGCTTAACTACTCTTAACAATAAAAGATATTTATCAATATTATTCTATAATTAAATTATAATATATGAGATTAAAGTGGGCCTCTATATGTCCAATATAAACAATAGTTATATGTTAAAGGTAAATAATAACCATTATTAAGTACTATGCCCTTTTAAGAAGTTGAAAATTAAAGGTGATAAACAAACTCTTCAAATCTCATTGTTCAAATTTTTAAAGTTTTAGAAGCTTTCATCTATTTAGTCCACACTTTATATGGAAAGAGAAGGGTACATGTCAAATTTTAATTTTTGCATGGGTTGTCAAACTGCATGTATTCCACATTTCACCCACCAGCATACCACGTTTGTTGAGAGCTACTCCATGTTTTATTGCTAAGAGCTTTGAAAGGGCAATTTATGGTCCATTATCTTTGATAGAGCTAATCTTAGCAATCTAGTTTGAATCATCATAGTAAACAAGCAATCCTTCAAGAGAGGAAATTCTTTGATTTGCCTTTCCATTTAACATGGGTAGTGATAATGGAATCCCCT
Organism: Sequoia sempervirens; assembly: GCA_007258455.2. Lineage (NCBI taxonomy): Eukaryota > Viridiplantae > Streptophyta > Pinopsida > Cupressales > Cupressaceae > Sequoia > Sequoia sempervirens. Next base: position 14,041,372 of record VDFB02000001.1, read on the forward strand.
CTGCCTAGGAATGTTTGGAGAGATTTTGGCTTTAAGAGAGCAAGCAACCGCTTCCTTAGCTCTTTTGCTTCGTCCCGAACTTTCAAAACAACCTGGCAAGAAAAGACAGCCGAGTGTGTTCCAAACTAATATTGTTTGTTTTTGTCTATGTTTATTGGGCATTGAACTTCTTTTTAACTGATCACTAAAATGTTGAAATAGTTTTAAATGACTCTATTTTGAGATGATTCTATAGAGTTGTTTAATCGGTCTCAATTTCGTGATTCTAGATGGATATATTTATTTATTTGGTGGTTGCAAAGCCTATGTAGTTTTGTCATTATTAATTTTTTTTCGATGAAAGAAGAGTTAGAGAGTTTTTATTGAAGATATTTCCAAAGGGCATAAAAACAGTGAGTTGATGCCAGACTTAAAATTGGGAATCAAGTGGATTTCTTTTCTAGCTTACTATTGTGCATTCTTAGTAGAAAAATGTCTCAAATTGAGAAAGAAAAATCTGAGTAGGGCCCATTGAATGAGTAGGTAAACAGTGAGTGAACAACTTAGTCTATGATCCTTGTCATCCAGTTTTACTTCATACTCAAGCACTATAAACCATTTAGAGATAAGAAAAAAGAAAAAAACATAATTTCATAGGTAGAAAAATCGAGATTAACAATATATGTAGACTGGAGTACATGAACGTCAACTCAAATTAAGAAACAAGAGTTTGTAGGTATTTTGAGGAAGTAAGAAGAACTAAAGATTTTTTTTTTTTTTCTTGATAACCCAAAAAGCACAATGGCAGATTTATTGAGTTTAAGCCAACATGACAAATTATTCTTGACAAGCCACAAACTTCTATAATAATTTTTTCATTATATTAAGTGCTCCTTTTCATTTGCCTGCCATCAGATGCCCTAAAATGTTGGACTACATTTCAACAAACAACTGTCAGAAATTTTTCCCTCCTCTCCTATAAATCAAAAGATAAACTTAAAAAATGATGGTTAACGACTCAAAATTACTTCATTTAAAATTATTAAAGGTAGTACTTCATTTAAAATTGTTAAAGGTAGCAGTACCAAACATAATAAACTTTCTAGAAGTAAAACATGTAGCACATCCCATTTGCTCCCATGGAGAGTCAGACTAATATCCACAGTTAACAAATTGATATTGCTCACTTTAATAACCCTTAGAAGGAAAATTTAGGCAAATACTAGATGGGCCCTTGAAAATATGGCTTTTTAATCTCCACTACAAGTGCCTCTTCTTGTGATGGTTCTACAAAAGACAAAGCACAAAAGAGAGAAATTTGAGAGTCAATTTATATTTACACATAGTTCTCAACATAGAGGATCTATGATGGATTAAAACATTAGAAGTTTGTTGTAGCTGCTAGTCTTTCAAACCACTTCTAGTATCACTCTGTTTAAGAGCATAAAATAATTTACAATATCCCTATGTTTATTTAAATGTTAGACAATCATGTAAAAATCTAGTGCCAATCTTGTTTGAAAGAATTAGATGATTGAAAAAAATAAGTTCACACTTGGTTCCAATTTTTTAGGTTCAATTACTTTGCAAAATTATTAACTTGCTTGTTTTTACCAATTTTTTCATATCATCACAAAAGTGTGACCTATAACTTCTGTGCATAAACTTTATAGAGAATTAAGGATGACAATCACAAAAGGCTTTGTTTCTTTAAAGTTGCTTCATCTATGATGCTTTTGCTTCAAAACACTACTAAATATATCATTGCTTCTAAAACCGGTTCTAATAACCTTAAACATGAGGCAAGTGGCATTGTGAAACTACAATGGAAAATGTAAATCAGTAATCCCTACTTGTGTCATTGAATTCAACGGCTAAGTTCACAATCTCCTCTTGCAGGGCAGGATCAAATTTATTTCACATACCAATTGCAAAATTTACCATCTAGATGCACTTCTCAAATGTTGGCAAGTACAACTGGAACCACGATGTGAAATAAGCATCATAAAAAAAAATGACAAAATATCGTAAGACCAAATAAATCATCATAAAAAATGCCACAATGTGAAATAAGAATCCACATAAATGATGCTGCAATATCCACCAAGTGAGAAAATTATCCATATAAAAAAATGCCCTGAAAGTGAAGTAGCTAAACAATACTTGTGTGTACATCTAATATGATAACCCAAACAAAAAAACATGTATGTACTTCAATTTGTTGAAAGCTCACAAATAACTTCATACACAATGCGAATAATTAGATAGTCATGTTAGAAATCTAACAATTTACAAGCATACCTTGATGGAAAAGTAAATACAATCCCAAATCAGTAGTTTGTGCATCAGAGCAACGAGTGAAGTAAGTTGCATCCACCTATCTCTGAAATTGGTGCTCTCGGGGAAAACAGGGTCAGGATCGCCACCATTTCACATGCCCATAGCCAACACCATGTATGAGATGGGCTTTCCTGAGTATTAAGGTGGTTTTTCAACTTTAAGTCTCATGTGCTTAACAAATCAAAAAACATAAAATGCTCAGAAAACAGAAAACCCCTTATCTTGAGCTTTTTGAGACGTTAGCAATGGCATGTTTATAAACAGTCCACAGAGCAGCGGATTCAGGATGCCCTTTTATGATCTGACCAACAAACTTGGCCTCGGTCATCACTAAAATACTACTAAGTCGCGTCGGATTAACCTTCCCCGCTCCATTCATAGCTGCCATATTTTGCAAAACTAAAAATCTGGGCCTCATTACCTTGTCCAAACTCATTAAAAACATGCGTGGATGCTTAGCCACAAAGTCTACAGAGAGTTCCATGTGGTTGAGCATAAAGTCCATCTTTTTCTTAACGTTTTCCTCCGAGAGGTGAAGAAATTGAGGGCAAATCCTAACCAATTCCCAGGCTTCTGCAGGCGAAAGACCGTAAAGCCGAAGATTTTCTATCTTGGCCTCTAACACTTCGACGCGTCTGATGGCCACAATGTTCACAATGTATTTGTACATTCTGCTTTCCTTGTCAATGCTAATCTTGCGAATGAGATCAAGTTGCGCAGGCGTCAGAGTACTGCGCGTCAAAACGTAAGGGTTTATCAATAAAAACTTGGTGAGCTCTATTCCACGAAAACCAAAATCCTCCCAAAAGGCAAACGAGGGTTTCAGGGTCTTCTGCAAGTTATTTCTAAGAATATAGGTGTGTTTCCTAATAGCTTTGATCAGAATGTCCTGTGTCGGGAATACAGTCTTGAGAAGCTTAAGGTTGGAGCGAACATTCTCCAGCTTTTGTGTCAACATTTGCGGGCACCTGGCTACAATATTGACTACAAATTTCTCCTCCATGCCGGAATCTTTTAGCACTTGAATCTTGGGCTCCACCACTCTTTCCGCACTTGTCAACATAAGCTTGGGCTGAGATCTGATTATTTTTGCGACTAGATCTTCGGTGAAACCGTGTCTGTTGAGCATGTTCACGAGCTGTTCAACATTATCCAGCGTTTTCAGCCGCCCGAGTGAGGGCGCGTTTTTCAACATTTTTGCGGCGTCGGCTGAAGATATGTTAAATCTGGTGGTAACGAACTGCGCGAAGAGATTTTCAGAAGGGGCATTGCTGTTGCTAACGTTACTCTTTGCGAGATTTGAGAAATTAAAGCGAAAATGGTATTGCGTTTTGAAGCAGAGGTTGCGCCGCACAGGTAAGCAGGAGAATAGTTTGGTGGTCATGTTTCAACAGACAAAGGGCGACCTAGGGTTTCCACGCCCCACAAACGAATTAACGAGAACAGAACAACTCTTTCGTTTGATGAAACAGAGCAGATATAATTGTAAAAGAAAACATTTTTTAGTAGGTTACTTATGTACATGTAATCAATTAAATATAAATAAGTTTAGATTAATTAAATATAATTAGATTATTTTTAGAATTAAATATAATTATATTATGTTTAGAAAGATCTTGAGATCTGTGATATGCACAATCTTTTGTCATCGTATCTATGTTCAGTTGTTAAAAATACTTACCACTTCAAATTAATATTTTTTCAATAAATTCAAGGTGATCAAAAGGAGAAAAAAAGGAGAGTTATGAATGTCATGTCCCTTTTTCAAAATTAATTTATTTGGGAAACTCATAGTCTATTTCTTATTTCTCATAGGCTAAGAAATAATTTTATAATAATATGTTTAAGTGGTCTAATGAATTTATTTTATAATTTTGGGAAATGGATTACTCGAATATTATTATTTTGTTGATGTGGGTTTGATGAAATACTTTATTAGAACTATATTTGACACCATTTGGAAATGATTTTAAGTGGGAAAAGATAGATTAAAATTAAAAGGGATGAATATAAAAAAATAGTTTGCAAGGAAAAAAAGATATTCTTTGGCTACTATTATCAAACCCATTTCAAATCTTGAGCATTTTGTTCATCTCCACGCATGAGGACAAAAACCCTTTGGTACAAAAATTTGGAAGATATTGAAGTATGATAGTTTTAGTTTGTGGAAGATATTTATAGTGAGTTGAGTATCTAATTCCCATATATTTTATATGTCAACTTCAAGATTGTCAAGATATTATATGATAAGTAGGAGGTATTTTCCACAGTGTGTCAAATTGTGATAATGCTATCACGATTCAATCGTGTAGTTTATGAGTCAAACTCATTGACCCATGTTTCATGAGTAGTGGTTCACAAGAACCCATCTCTCATTGGTCAATGAGTTTAACTCGTAAATTACATTGTTGTATCCTGATAGCAATATCATAGGATATTATATGTTCATTATTATTTTAGTGAAAATTTATTAATGTTATTTTGGCCATACATTGAATGGTCAAACCATCTCTATATCTATCTATACAAGATCTCCTTGCTACAGTTGTGCTTCTACTTTTCCATTACATTAGGGTTATTGGCATATTTTGAAGTTAGAAGGTTGTTTTTTGGTATTGCACAATTAAGCTTGAAATCACTTTGAAAAGTTATAAAATCAGACTATGTTCGGGTGGTAAGTAAATGGGGTAAACATATTAAATTTTAATTTTCATTATTGATGATTCTTATACCCAATACAATAGTATTTTAATGAGACATATTTTCATATTCTTCTCACTATTTTTTAGGATATTATGCTTCAAATCAAGCACATTTATATATCTTTCAATGCTTGAACCATCATCCAACAATTATATGAAGATTTTGAACCACCATTTAAATGGTATTCTTACTTAGAAAACTCTAATCATATGGATGATAGTGAGACTATTACCAATATTCCTCCATCTAGTGTGTTTATGTATAGACATGTTCATAGTCATGCATCTAGTGTGAACACAACATTAGTGAATGGGCTATGTAACTTTTGATGGCATGCATTGAGATTACACCATCATCACATATTTCTTCTACAAATTTGGAGGACTTGCTTATTTTAGGGCTAATACTGATTCACTACAACAAGATCATCATTATTTTGTAGGCGTAGTGTATTGGGATAAATACAAGTAGTAGATCTTATGTATCTATTTATGGGTACTATTTTTGTAGATTTGTAGGACATTATTAATGACTTACAATTCCTCTTTAATGGAAGTACTACAATTAATTTTTCATATTCTCTCTCATTTTATTTATCCACTTATTCTTGATTCCATAGTGGTGTACAAATTCAACCTCTACATTTCTTCAAAATTTTGAGATTTAATAAAATTTTAAAATATTTTAGACTCTGTCTTTTTTACACCAATATATAATTCCAAACTCCACAATAATTTTATACCTTGTACAACACACCCAAACTATGTCACCTCCCCCATAGCACCACTTGGTCTTTAACAACACCCCCTCGACCTTTGCAATGCTCCTAAAGGTTTTTTATTTTTCATAACTTGGGAATTTGAAGTTAGTTTTTCAACTTCTAATAGGTGTTGAAAATATCTTTCCAATCCCTTCATTGTTATATAATTAATTTTTCTTCTACTTGCTATATATTTTTGAGATTTCTCTCCAAAATTATATTTTGCATCCTTTCAATATTTTTTTGATAAGGAATATCTTTTTCCCTCGATATCAAAAATTTGAATTTTTTTTTAATAATTTATTGTAAAATCACAAATAAAATTAGTGTACATGCAATTTTTTTCATTGGATAGGCTTTAAAAAAAATCACCATGTGTTAAAAGCAATAAATTTAGGCTTATATAACACACACATTATACTTAAAACTTGTTTTTTTTGTGAAGGAATATTTCATAACATTCTCTACTTTTGGGGAGTTTAATTTTTAGTTTTATATCAATTTTTGAGATTGTGAGGCATATTTATCTATGTATTCGTAGGGCCACCTCATGATATAAACTAAATTCATCCTTTTAAGGACATTTGTAACAAATCTATAAAAGAATATTTTTTTATAAACATGCTAAGATAAGTTACCAAATCTGATTTTTGTTTCTTAGTTTGGATTTTTACAACATAGTGTAGCTCTTTTACTTGCCTATTTATAAAGTGTCATGGGAGTTGTGTAGGTTCCTTATTTTTTTATCATACCTCTTTGCCAATTCTATAATACAAAAACTAATTTCTGACACATAAAATATCTATAGTCATTTTGTGCTTTCATTCATGGCTTGGAAAATAGAAAATACAACATAAAAGAGGATAGTTGATCTACCTCACCTTGATACAATGAAGTAGTAAAAGTAGTTTTATGTTGATATTGGAAATTAATGAGTATTTGATTATGTGAGTAACAACCATCCATAAATGAGAGAATCTCATGACCTATAGCAAAATCAACAATGATATCAATATTGGATAAATGAAAGCCATCCTTAAATGATGACTTATTAAGGTTCCTAAAATCTATATAATCATTTTGGAACACTTAGTTGAATCCAACTCTAATGCATTAACTTGGAAATTTATTTATCTTGCACTAAGGTCACATATAGAAGGTCAAATAAGAATGAAACAATATATATCAAAGACACAATTTATATAAGATAAAATTGGAACAATATAAAAGATGATTCATAAGAATGAAAGTTCATACATCAAAGACACATTTAACAAATTGATGTTTAATACAACTATAACATGATGAAACATATACATATATAAATACAATTAGCTTGTCCACTTTTAGTTCAAGACCACAAAATTGATATAACATAATTTATATGATGAATTTTTTTACAATGACAATCATGGTGGATTGAATTGATGTGAACCTGCAAAAATAATAAATGTAAGTAAATTAACTATATATTTTATGAGTCATTTAACTCCAAGTCATGCAAGAAAATTGTAGAATTTAAATAAAGTTAGAAAAATATATCTTAGAAATTCCTTAAGGGGAGTTAAGTGGATGACTTAAGGGAATGTAAGATGATGAAATTAGAGTATCTAAGAGGATGACTTAAGGGATCCTAATAGGATGGATTAAGGATGGATTAAGGGGAGATACAAGAGCCTTGACTCAAAGCATGTGTCATGTGAGAAAAATATGAAATGACTTAAGGTGACATAAGAGGATGGATTAATGGGAGATACACATGAGCCTTGAATCGAATTCATGTGGGAAATTTAGCTATAATTAGAAGATGAATTAAGAGGGGGGTGACTTAAGGGGTCCTAAGAATCAGATGGCTTAAGGGGAAATATAAGAGCCTTGACTCAAATTATGTGTCATGTAAGAAAATTAGTTCTATAATTAGGATATCTTTTAAAGGGTATGCAATCTAGGATGGGTTAAGGGGACCTAAGAGGATATGACTTAAGGGGACATGTAGTCACTTCTAAACTTTTTATAAAATGAAAATGAATTAATTAACTTTATATTTTGACTATGAATTAAATATATAGAACTATATGGTAACTTGTATTTATTCAAATTCCATTGTAACATCTACATCCTCTCTTTTTTATAATGGATCCATGATGAAAATTGGATCTTAGAAATTCCTTACAAATTATTCAAGTGATGCCTACTATAGGAAAAATTATCTACTATACTTTTTCATGATTTGTTGAATGCACAAGTAGTGGTCACCAATGCCATCTAGCTATGGGAGACCTAAAATAAAAATGATTAACTATAATTTAGAAATGAATTAAGACTAATATAAGATGGATTAAGAAGATGAATGACTTAAGGGGATGCAAGAGGATGGATTTAGGTTATATGATAGGATGAATTAAAGGGTCTTAAGAGGATTGCTTAAGGGAGAAACAAGATCCTTCACTCAAATTATGTGTCATCTGAGAAAATTAGTTTTATAAATAGGAGATGGCTTAATAGGGTACATAATGTAAGATGACTTAATGGACCTAAGAGGATATGACTAAGGGGATATGCAATCAATTCTAAACTTTTTATAAAATGACATTGAATTAATTAGCTTTATATTTTTACTATCAATTAAATGTATAGAACTATATAGTTACCTGTATTTATTCAAATTCCATTGTAACATTTGTATCCTCTCTTTTTTATAATGCATCTAGTTGTAGGAGACTTGAAACAAAAATGATTTAACTATAACTAAGAAATTACTTAAGAGTAACATAAGAAGATGGATTAAGGGGAGATACACATGAGGCTCTACTCTAAGTCATGTGAGAAATTTAGCTATAATTAGAAGATGAATTAAGAGGGGGGTAAGAGGATGGCTTAAGGGGAGTTAAGAGAATGACTTACGGGGACACAAGAGGATGGATTTAGGGTAGTTAAGAGGATGACTTAACGGGTCCTAAGAGGATGGATTAAGGGGATTTAAGAGAATGACTTAAGGGGACACAAGAGGATGGATTTAGGGTAGCTAAGAGGCTAGATTAAGGGATCCTAAGAGGATGGCTTAAGGGGAGTTAGGAGAATAAATTAATGGGATTTAAGAGAATGAATTAAGGGGGTGCAAGAGGATAGATTTAGGGTGGCTAAGAGGATGAATTAAGGGGTCCTAAGAGGATGGATTAAGGGGAGTTAAGAGAATGAATTAAGGGGATGCAAGAGGATGGATTTAGGATAGCTAAGAGGATGACTTAAGGGGTCATAAGAAGATTTTCTAAGGGGAGATTCAAGAGCTCTGACTCAAATTATGTGTTATGTGAGAAAATTAGTTTTGTAAATAGGAGATGGCTTAAAAGGGTACATAATCTAGGATGACTTAAGGGAACCTAAGAGGATATAACTTAACGGGATATGCAATCAATTCTAATTTTTTTATAAAATTACAATGAATTAATTAGCTTTATATTTTGACTATTAATTCAATGTATAAAACCATATAGTTACTTGTATTTATTCAAATTCTATTGTAACATGTGCATCATCTCTTTTTGTAATCCATCTAGTTGTGGGAGACCTGAAACAAAAATGTTTAACTATAATTATGAAATTACTTAAAAGTAACATAAGAAGACGGATTAATGGGAGATACACATGAGCCTTGACTCTAAGTTATGTGATAAATTTTTAACTATATATATAGACTATCAATTAAATATATACAACTATATAATTACCTATATTTATTCCATTGTACCATCTTCATTCTCTCTTTTTTGTAGCACATCTATGATTGTTTCATGCTCAACCATAGAAAGTTCCCTTAACACTTTATTAGTAGGTTTCCCTTGCTATCTAACTAGTTTTATATTGGTTGCCATAATGAAATGAGAGTAATGTATAGTCCTCTTATGTATTTCATAATCTTCAAATGTAGGAAAACCATTCTTTCTTATTAGATATTCTCATAGCTAGGTGTCAATAACAACCACAAAATCAATTGGATACTCATAGTTATCACCATCCACTCTAGGATGTACCAAATTATGTCTTCTCTCAACACATTGAACCAACCAATACTATATTTCCTTTGCATTCCCCTTAGGTGCAACAACATACACATGTCCTACAAAAAAATATTTAATTCAATAAAGTTTGACATATAATTCGCATATTAAAATGCATACGTATAAAATTATAAGAATATTACAAATTAATGTAATAAAAAATTTTAAATGAAAATACCTTCTTGTACAAGTTTGAAACACAATCATAATCATCTTATGCAAACACTTGATTATCTTCTTCAATAGTTGTTCCATGTTGATCATGTGTTGATGTAGGTATTAAGGCTCTTTGTTTCCATTCTTCAACTCATTATGTATTTTCACACACTTCCCAATCACTTGCAATACAAAATTGATAAGAACATGCAGGCTCCCTTGTCCATATTGTCCACATGTTTACATTTGAACTCTTAAACAAATTCCATCTTGTTGATCCACTAATTGTTTCACAATCATGTCGAGTAAGAATATTCTCTTTTTCAAATAATCAAAAGAATTGTCGAATTATTGATTTCTCACTTGATCTTGTAGATAATTTTGTGTTACACCAATCTACAATTGCATGTGTATCTCTAAATTTTTTTGCATCCTTGAATTTTAGTTGCTCTCTAGCAAGAGCTCTTTTCACACATGTTCTAGCTCCATCATGTTCTCTTTTTACCATGTCTAGCTTCAAAACAACTGCACATGAGTTAGATATTATTTTCCTTGTGAGCTCCACATAACTAATAAAAAATTGATGTAGGAGCATCAAAACCTTCAATTTTGGTGTTTGCTTTGGCTAGTAATTTTAGCTTATGGTTAAATAATTGGGGGTGTGTTGTTTTTAATAGCTATCTTTGCCAAATTTCTTTTCACTCCTTAGTGTTTAAAAAAACTAGTTGGTTGATCATGTGGAAGGCATATGAGATGTGCAAATAAAATGAAAACTTCAAGATGCTAAGGAGAAATCCATCCAGGTAAAAGGGAATAAGGAAGTTAAAAATTGTATTGGAAAAGTAAAGCATTTCCCCACATGGGAAAGGAGGGATTTACATATGCAAAATAATGTATTGTTGTTACCCATGTAGGAAATATAGCGAGGAAATTTGGTTATAGAGTTTAGTTAAAAAAGAACAAGAGGATTTGTATCAACCAACAAGGGAGTTGGGTGCTTGGCGTGGAAAAATAAGACAACCAAAAAAAAAGTTGATAGCTGGCGTGGGAAGGAGGAAAGGCAATTAAGAATAGAAAGAAATGAAAAACAATAGTGTAAGAAGTGATATTAACTACAATGCCATGGAAAAGAGTGGGAGAAACTATAGGGGCATGGGAAAATTTCCTCTAAAATAATGACTTTTAGCTAAACAAAGAACCTTTGCACTTGAGCATGAAAAGGTAGAATTTGGGCATGAGGAATGAGTATGAAGTGTTGTTGTAATTTGTTTATTAATGCTTGGTAATTTGTCTTTTCCGTTGCCAATTAAAATGCAACCTATTGTTTGTTTGTATTTTTGTCATTGCATCCAAATATGGCATGGATGCAATTATTTATTTGCTATTCATAAACTCCTTCAGTTTTTTTCAATTTGTGAGTATTTGAAACTCCAAATTCCATGGCATGGGCAAAGTATTGACTTGATGACTTAAGTTGTTGTGTAGAAGTGCTTATTTTTGAAACTCTTAGTTGATAACTCCTATTTTAATATTTTCTGAGGACTGTAATAGAAAAATTCCAAAATATTTTCAGATTGGATTGATTTTGATGTCATCAAATTTTGATATTAGAGCAACAAATGATTGTGTGGGGTAAATTTAGGAAAGATTCCACTAAGAAGAATGTTAAGAGGATGTACCAAAGGAGGTGCCAGAAGAGGCATGAATGAAGGTATACTTGAGATTTAGAATCTTATGACAAGAATGGATGCCATGGAGTAGGAACAAAGGAGATGATTACCTGCAGGAGATATAAGTGAAAATGAAGAAGACGAGAAGCCAACTAGAGAAGAGGTGGTTCATGGAGAATAAGAAGAACCTGATGGGGTTGAAGTAAGACTACTGAGAGAAGTCATGGGGGTTAGATCCAACCCCAAGATAGAAGTTCCTACCCACTTAAGAAGCCTCAATGGAGAGGAACTCATTCATTGCATCGATTAGCTTGACAAATATTTTGAATATGAAGAAGTGGAAGAGGAGAAATGAGTCAAGTTTGCATGTATAAGAATCAAAATTTGTGCTGCTATGTGGTGGGATTATGTTCAATTAGAAAGAAGAAAGAAAAAAAAGGAGAAGATAACTTCTTGAGATAGAATGGTTGCAAAGTTGAAACCTAAGTTCCTACCTAGATATTACCAAACTATTCTATTCAAAAGATTACAAAACCTCAAGCTGAAAGAGATGAGTGTGAAAGAATATACCAAGGAGTTCTACAATCTTGTGATTCGATGAGGAAATAGTGAAGAAGATATGGAGAAGGTAGATAGGTACCTCAATGGATTGAGATATAGTTTGGAAGATGAATTGAGTCTTTTTTCACCTAGGACTCTTGAGGAAGCATATCAATTTTCCATTAAAGTAGAGAAGCTTATGAGGAGAAAAATCAGCAAGAGGTAAAGGAAGAGGAGCAAGAGAAAGAGGGAAACACTCCAATAGATGACATCAACACCATCAAGGTGAAGAAGTATGAACTTCTAGTGGACAAGCTAATTCAGAGAGAAGAGGTTTCCAAAACAGAGGAGGGAGACCATTTGGTAGAGAAGGTTACCAAGGAAAAGGTGAGGCTTTCTAGATAAGTTCTTTAAGCGTAACAATTTTGGTCACAAAAGTTGGGAGTGTTTTGAGTTTACACAAGAAGGCCACACAAGGCCTAAGAGGAGTAATCAGATTGTATAAGCAAACCTAGAGAGTGTGGGGTCACCTTCTCATAACTTAGTGTAGACACTTAAAAATGTCCTAAATGATATTACACACTCGAATCTGATATACAAACATTGCTTCATCCTAAAATCCATTGTCTTTCGCTTATTTGATTAAATTAACCTAGTTAATTAATCAAAGGCCTCATGTTCATCTATTAATCTAATTAACCTAATTAGGTTAACTCACTCTTCATCATATTCATCTTTCATCCTATCTAATCAAATAAATTAAATTATTTTTAGCCTTTTTATGTCTTCTTGTTTGATTAAATAAATCCTAGTTATCCTAGTTATTTAATCAAATATCCTAATCCCATCCTTTTCATTAAATAAAATTATTTAATGCTAAATCCCAAATTCCTCCAAAAGGGAATATTCCTATGGAATATCCCTCCCCTTTGCACATTAAATCTTTATTTTAATTTGCTAAATGCTAATTTTCCTCATCTACTTGCATGAGAATATTCTTCTTTGTAACAAACTTTCAACAAACTTCTTGAGCAAACTTTGAAAGTGTGTTCTTTGCATGAGTGTGATCCCTTGAATAAAGATCAGCTTGCATTCTCAACCCTTGATGGTGTAACGCCCTGCCACGCAACCCTAGGGGAAATTGCAATTAACAACACAAACACAATAATTTTTTTTTTTAATTAAGAGCAAAAGCAAGAAAGTTCACTACACATTGCCAACAACCCCTAAGGTTACGAGACTGAGTTTACTTAAACCCAAACAAGAAACATGAATTAAAACATAACATTTAAAATACTTATCAATTTAAATGCTCATACATTTAATTATATAACCTATTAATTACACATTCATTCCATACGAGATTAAATTACGTCAAGGCATAAGAAATACCACATGTTCCCAATAATATGAATTACAATATGATTACAACACTCATTCCCCGAATGAGGTAATTCCAATACACAAGGTTACAAATTACATCTTCCACCTCGATACAAAGAGGGGTAAAAATTACAATAATAACTAAAAGAATTAAAGCATGGAAGAACACGATCCCACGAGCTCTCCAACTGGAAATCTCATCCACACGAACAAGAAGATGACCCAACGAATTAAGGTGCACATTCCACCCAACCATGTGATACCCGAAGGCTCAACCCCCATGCTAGGAGATAGTAACAAGGATTCCTAGGAAAGAGCATCCACCACTAGACATAGGATAACTAACACTGACACAACCAATCACATGAACCATACAACCATAAGAATAACACAGGTACAACTCTAACATCACTAACATAAGTCACATCGCTTCCAGAAGTAAAACAGATCGAGTATGATAAGAAGACCATACACATAAAACCAAATACCAATTGTTGTCGTAGAAAGAGTGTCATCACATAGCTCGTCATAGGATATCCTTTGGGAATCTTCCTAGGCTCCGGCCCCCACTATGGGTTATCCTGGTGGCCTCTACCGAATCCCGACACCCATGCTCACTCATGCAGAATCAAATACCTCTCGTAAGGACAAGATAGATGACCTTGCCATTCTAGGCCTTCCCGTCTCATCCCAAGTCTATACAAGCCCTTGTGTCCATGAGCGAGGCTCAATTATCTTAATTACTGTGAAATACTACCTAACATCTAAGTACATTGATTTAGTTTTCACTTGATTAAACCGCCTCTGAAGGTTTCCCAGATTACCTCTTTGGGCTCTGGCCCCTAACAGAAGCCACTCTTCTACTTGACAACATACCAAACAAAACCAATCACCAAGAGAATCCCAAGTGCATACCAATACGATAAAACCACTCCAACTCTAGGAGGAACACAAATAAAACTCGCTCCAAACATTGGAGACAACAAAAGTCAAAACTCTCTCCAAGCATTGGAGGCAACAAAGGTCAAAACCCTCTCCAAACACTGGAGGCAACAAAACACATAATCCACTCCTTCCAAAGGAGCACAAACCACATAAACCACTTTTAATCCAAGGAGACACAAACCATCCCCGTTCGTGAAAACTAGGTAAAACAATAGAATACGGCTATACACATTACCCAAAACAAACCCAAGGTTGACTAACACTTTACAACACCCACAAAATTAAAAGAAACCCAATCTGGAAGACTTTAGAGCATTTACTCTATTTGCACATCAACACGAATGAGGGAGAATGCATAAAGAAAGACAATTTGATGATTAATCACCTATTTTAGGATTTCCTAAATCCAAGCCAAATAAGGAGATATTGCTTATAATCAAGTACATTTAATTACAACTAATCGCAACTACTCCAAGGTAATAGAAATTACATTTACAAAATCAAGAATTTAGACTAATACTATAACTCTCCATTTCTCCAATTACAGTAAATAATTAATCAACTTGCTATTTAGAGTTATTTGACATAAAATAATCAATCTTAATTTTAACTATACTAAAATAATCAGCATAAATTTAACTATAATCGAATACCCATTTATATATTAAATATATATATAAAAGCATATATTTAATGTGCATACAACTTTTAATATATATATTTAAATATTTCACTATCATTTAAATATAACCAATTTAACTCAACAAAATAATTTATTTAAAAATATATAAAATATATATAAATAAATTATTATAAAGAAAATTATTTAAATATTAAAATAATATATATATACATATAATATATATATATTATATATATATAATATAATATTATTATATATAATATATATTATAATATATATAATATTAAATTAATAATAAATAATAATAACAAAAAACAAATTTCAAATTTTTATTTAAAAAAAAGAAATAAAGCACTTTTGTTGGGGCGCGGCCCCTCCCATATGGGAGAGGTTGGTTGCCCATGTAGCCTCCTCGATATGGGGGGTGTTGTGGGAGCAACGCCTCCTAATGGGCGCCGTGGGGGTGGGAAAAACAGGGCTACGACCCTCCCCTCCCAATCATTTTTAATCTTTTTTTTTTTTTGATATATAAAAAAAAATTGTCAACGAAAAAAACTAGAATAGGGCATACCCTGTCACCATTTTTCTGTGTAATACAATTTTTTTTTTTTTAAACATAATTATTTTGCAGAAAAATAAAGAAACAAAACATAGTATATGTTTATTAATAAATATACCCAAAAACTCCTCTTTCAGCCAAACTGTGAGATTGAGCAACAAAATTTTGAAATAAAATTAATAAAATGACAATACAACAAATGGTTTAAATTTCAGTTTGATATGAAGATTTTCTTTTGGTTTTCTTTCAATTTCTCATTGTTTAATTCTTGTTTTGGTTTTTTTTTCTAAATCCAACTGCAGTTTGCAAGTTTTGAAATTATTTCACATGGGTTTTCATTGAATCTAAATAGCATTTCCAGATTTAAAACTCTTTCAAATGAAATAAGAAACAACAAAAAAAAACAAAGAACCTGGTGTTTTCTCCCAAAGCTTGAAAATTTGACAATGGTGATTCCAAATCTTTTCTTCAAAATCCAAATCCAGCCACAGCAAAACTCTCCACCAAAATTCAAAAATTCCAATAATGTGAAATGGAAAATGCTCAAATAGAGTTTTTCCCAAATTTTTAGTCAAAACCCCTAAAATATCCCACCCACTAAATTTATTGAACATTTGGAGGATATTTTCATTTTTAAATTTTAAAACAATTTTACTTCCAAAAATGATATTTCATGCTTTTTCAAAATTTCATTTAAAACAAAGAATTTCAAAGTTTGCAAAGAATTTATTTTATCCAAAATTTCAAAAAATGAAATTTAAAACACATTTTTATTTTAATTATAATTTAACTTTAAATATCCAACATGATTTCCATTTTCATTTTTAAATTTGAATCTTAATATGCAATTATGCCAAACAACTTCTTCATTTAATTTATCACCATTAACCTAGTTAATCAATAAACTTAAAATAATTTTATTAATTAAAACAAATTAATCAATGAAATAAATAACATTTCAATATTATAACTAGATATGTTAAATCATCATTTTAACTATACCCGCCATTTAATAACTTTAAAATATGAAATGAATTAGTTAACCAAGGAGAAATGTACCAAATCAAAACCGCTAAACTCGACGACAACTCGATGACAAACTATGACTAGGGTGATGACTTGGCACGAAAAACCTAGCTACTATCTCCCAATCGATTACCATTGGTCAATGGACACGCTCAAACCTGTGAAATCAGGTGGAGTCGATGTCCTGTACCTATCAACCTATGAGCAAAGAGTATATCGAACATGCAAATATATATATAATGAAACACACCGTGAAGAAGAAATCTCAGAATCATAGGGCGCTCGCAAGGGAGTGATACAATCCCGTCCCCTTCACCAATACAGACTTTAAAACTGACGAGTCTAACAACAACAATATAATTAAAGCATAAGTCATTTTTAATTAAATAACTGCTATGCTAATTCAAAACATGTCATAATAATAACATCTAAATAAACTACCATCACATCAAAATATAATGTTTACATCACTTAACAAATAGTGGTCAAAAGAGCTGAGTATCATAGTCAAAGTGCTAACAGAAATGAAGCATACAAAGAAAAACATTGATCGATCAAAAGAGCAAAATGGAGGGGTGCTACAGATGGGAATCCATGATCCATGCCTCCATCTTCTTTCCTTCCTAACCATTGATTGATTCTTTCAATCTTGACCATCAGTTTCTCTTTGCCTATTCTATAAATAGACTTTGCATCTATTGGATAGGGATCCACCTTTGTAGAGAAAAAATATGTTGTTGAAACTCACACCCATCTGCACTCATGTTTTACATTTGATAAGCATTTTAGGTTAATTTTCATGCATTGTTAGCTCAACATCCATTAATGGCTTCCATTCTAGCTTAGTTTGCATTATGTTAGTTTAAATTGCATCAATGGCTTTCATCTTTGAACTTCAACTACATTTAGCATAGATTGCATACATTTACATCAATCATCTTAGCTTTTATTATGTTAATCTAGCTTTTATCATGCTTTTGTTCATCTTTTTCATCAATTTCCATCAATTTTAATCAATAAAATCGATTGGAAAGGTTCACATTATCCAAGAGGTTGGGAAAGGGTCACCATTCCACATCAATGCAACACCACTCCCCTAATAGGATAATATTCGATGTCTTAGAATAGATGTTTGTTAAGCTTTTGTGTTTTAGCATGTTAGTTTTAATAGCTTCTTCGCTTTTTTATATTGAATATCTTATTGGGATTAATGCTTAGGGAGTTAAATAGGTTTTAAATTCATTTGTATTTGGTCTATTTAGTTCATACTATGTCATTGGTCACATTTTGGCACTAGGAGGGAAGTACTGATCGAATCTGATGAATTTCTCTTTAGATTACTATTTTCTTGGTTTTGCAAATACAACAACGCTTTTGGAGGCTATAGCGATGCCTTTTTTAGGTGTCACCATTTAGCGACACCCTTTTCTGGAGTTACAACGACACATAATTAAGTCAGTGACACCTATTAATGCAACGCTAATACTTTTTGAAATTCTCATGGATTTGAAAATAGTGACGCCACTAATTATAGTGAGGCCTTTGTCGTCTCTATTTTGTTGCAGAGCGATGCTTTTTCTCACCAGAGTGACACTTTTTGGAATTATGGTGACACCTTCTAAACAACGACACTTTTTACTAGTAAACCAAACAAAAATTAAATTTTGACATGCGCTTTAAATTTTTGATTTCATCTTATTTCTAACATGTTAATGACTTCTAGTTTTTTTTGAGGCTAACTGGTTTTGCAGGTTTGGGCAACAAAATTTGAAGTGAATGAGCATATCATCATTTGACTATATATTGTAACAAGTGTTTTTACACTTATGGGGCAATTATAACCCATTTTATAATGCTTTACTTTACATTTTAGGACTAACTCAATTTGATTTGGGTTTAAAATTAATGCTCAAAGTTGGTTAAAATTGAACCCACGTATCCTCATTTTGTAATATCAGTTTAAAATTTAACAAAACAATCCCAACACTTTAATTTGGTGCTTAAAACGAACTCATTATGCTTTTCAAGGTTAAAATAAATGCGTGTTTGATTTTCTTATGTGTACTTGTGTGTATCCTCTCCCCTTGTGCTTTGTGCGATCTTGGGTGAAGAAAAGCACACAAGTATACTTTTTTCTTCTTGGAAGCATCTATCCTCTCCTCTTGCGCCTTTTGGAAATCTTGGGTGATGAAAAGCATTTTAAGCTTCACGATTTGTGTTACCTTTAGAGGGCCTACCTCCCAACTTGTGAGAGGGAATCACCCAAGCAGTGCTTTGATTTTGGCCCGCTATATACATAAATTGGTGTGACAAAAGTCATTAACCAGTTGGTGTTTTTGTCTTATATCGATGAATGTCTCCCTTAGTATCCTTGTGATACGTCAAAACCCTTAGATGTTTCTAAGGGTTGGGAGGCATCTTAATTGAGTGAATCACCGCATGTATAGGCACCAGTTTATACCAAAAATCCTAATTAAGAACCTTTGTTATTAGTGGCTCACCAATTTTACCTCTAAAGTATATTTTAAAGTAGTGCAATGGAAGAGCATCGTTCCAAGAAGTTACTTACCATGTTTGGTTTTTGGTTGAGGCAATAAAGAAAATAGGGAAGGGAATATTTTACTTGGTGTGTCAAGATGTTACATTTCCTTGACATAGCCTATTTGTCCACTCCATCTTCACAAATTAATCATCTCTTAGGGAATGATGGTAAGCCTACTAAGAAATGTGCACTCACTTGAGATAGGGTTGTAATTGCTTGTGAGTCAGTAAATACTTGCTTAGTTCCAAAACATTGCAAACAAACATCAACAAGTTCTCTCCAAATTTTAAACCCTTTGGTTTTAGCATGGATACCCTTTAAAAAGCCTTAATATTGATGCTTGTCTGAAGGATTTTTGTCTTTAGCTACTTCTAAGTATTATGGCTTATATCTCAATCTATTTTTCCCAAAGTTAACATAGGAAACTATGAATCTAACTTCATGATTTTCACATAATGGGCCTTGTGAAATAAATGATGTTTTTGACATAGAAATTTAGTTTGAAACTTAAGCAAGACAAGTGTTTGTGGTAAAAAGAAACTCATTAATCAAGATAAACTCACAAATTGAACCCCACATATATGTATTATGGCTTATATCTCAATTTGTTCTTCCAGCTATCATACAACCAAAATTTGAATTAATTGAAGGAGAAAAAATAGATATAATTAGTAGTTTGAGGAGATTCACATTTGAAACAAAGGAAGCATCAAACCAATGGAGAAACACAACCAACATCCTAGACAAAAAAGAGTGAAAAGCTGATATTTTGGCTAGAAGGCATGTATTACCACCTCATGCATGGCAATACATATCATCTTGTGTTGTTCCTCATGATCTCCCACAAAATAAAGATCCCTAAATGAATATCCACATACCACCTTTTCAAAAAGAGGAATCATAGTTCAAATTTTATCAAAAAATAGGCCTTAAATATTTACCACAACTGAGGCATCTTGTTAACATTTTTTTATTTTTGTCACTTGTTGAACAAACCAGATTTATATGTCCAAAATTTTCCTCTCATTTGAAAACATTTATCTTTTGGGTTTGAGTCACTTTAGAGGTATAGCATGGTTCTCACTACCTTGGTCTTGCAACACAAAGGTTCATTCTAGGTTAACATTTTGGGTCAAACATTTCATCCACCCTTCATCATATCTTCACCTTTCACTTCACCAAATTTTGTAAACTTTTTGACACATCAAAGCTTTGGACTTAGGAATCTATCAAATCCAAACCCTAACTTAGGTACTTTGTGTGTGAAGTGAATCCTTTTCCATATAGTTAGTTAAGTTAGTTATCACATCTTGGACTAGTTTATCTTGAAGGTCACAAGTCTACCTTAAAGATTCACAAAATTCATTATCCATAATATCAAACAAATCAAACCCATCATCAAAAGAGTGTTGTCCCAAACAATTTCAAAGATCACTATCCATATCATTCGTCCTTTTAATCTTTCATTCTCATCATTGCTCCAAAAAGACTTAGAATGTCCCTTTTACCTAAATTTGAGTCAACTAGAGAGTTTAAACACTAAAAATCTAAACATAACTCTCACATAGGTGACCCACAATTTATGGTAACAACAAGATCATAACACAAGAGAATCATGGAACAAACCAAAGTCTTATCCACCACGAGTAATACCAATCCCCAATAATTTGATCCGAGAAGTCATTCTACCCCCTCACAACAACTCCAAGATCCATTAGGACCATATGAGGTAGAAGACATCACTAAAAACCCATTTGAGCTAACTAAAGAAGAAATCCTTGAGTACAAACAATAATTTCAAGCTTTAGAGAAAGTGGCTTCAATTCCCCCGTCCTTTTCCTCACAAAACTTGACACAAGGGTTAATTCAATCAACTCCATCATTAGGGCCAAATCAAACACAAATTTCTAGTCTTGCAACTAGTCTTGCTAAGGACTTTGGTAACACTCTTCCTTTGGAAAGTAACACACTTTTGGGTACTCTAAACACCAATCCTCCCCAAAATACCACTAGGACACCGACATTTGGTGCCCCACCTCAATCTTCCACCACCATTTTGGAACACCCTTTACATTCATACAAACCTATTACATTCCACAATTCCATGGCAACCTCTACATTTTGAGTGCAACCATCCATCTCCACAAGTACCATAAGTGTTCCCAATGTTACACAAGGAAACATGAAGCGAGTGTCTCAAATAGACCAATAAGGGAAAGTTAACACCCTTACGCAAAATCAGCCCTTAATGCAACAAGGGACATCCTCATCTAACCACCCCATTGGTTCATCAAACCCTTTGGTTGCACAAAACATATCCATCCCATCCATCACTGACCCAAATCGAAGCAATACCTTGGTCCCATCCCAAATACAACAAGAGAACCCTCAAACTATCGGTGAAGGGAACCCTTTCAATCAATTAAACCAATGTCCTAATGTGTCATTTCCATCACAATACCAAATGGAACCATCATCGTCTTTTCCCTTGGTTCCTCACATCATGCAAAATCAATTGGGACCTCAAGTTTACATCCCTCCATCCCAATCCACCATATTACAAGGGATGTTAAACCTAGGTAACCCCCATCTCTTTTCATCAACCCACAACCTACTCAAACCATAAGCACCCAAAATCCATTGTAGATATCCCAACCAACAAATGATCGTACATTGCAAGCACATGCTATAGCTTTGCAACAAGCACAACATGTTTACCAACAAGCCTTACAACAATAGCAAGCCCAACAAGTAGCCTTAGCAACACAACAACAACAATAAGCCCAACAAGAAACCTTAGCAACACAACAACAACAATAGGCCCAACAAGCAACCTTAGCAACACACCAACAACAACAAGCCCAACAAGCAACCCTAGTAGTACAATAGCAACAACAAGAGGACCAACAAGCAACCTTAATCACACAACAACAAGCTCAATAAAAACAAACCCAATAGCAAGCATTGTTAGCCCAACATTACGCTCATAAACAACAACAACAAGGGTTATTCTATAATCCTCAACAAAACATCATCAATCCAAATACATTGGGAACATATACACCTCCACCACCATCACATCCGTAGTATCCCACACCACCCTACACACCATATCATACCCCCTGATATCAAAATCCCATATACAATTCATCTGCCATCTCATAGTACACAACATATGTTCCTCCACCCAACTTGCAAGATGATGTGGCATCACAACATAAGGCATTAACGTAACAGATGTAGGACATTCAAATGGGAAAAACAAAGAAGCCCCATACAAAAAAATTATGTCCATACCTATTTGATAGAAATGTCACAATGGTACCTTTCCCTCCCAGTTTTGAGATTCCTAAATTTGATAAGTACAAAGGGAGAGGAAATCTTCTTGATCACATTAAAGAGCTCAACATCATGTGTATGGAGGTTGCCTACAATGAATCTTACTTAATGCACCTCTTTCCACAAAGTTTGACAAGTCTTGCCATTGATTGATTCTCACAATTTCCTCCAAGTATCAAAACCTTCCAAGAAATCCTCGATAGATTCATAGATCACTTCTCCTTTAATATTGATATGGAAGTAAGCTTAGAAGAGTTATACACTCTCAAGAAAAACAAAGGTGTATACTTCACCAATTTCTTACAATGATAGAGGCAAAGAGCTAGTAAAAGCAAGTGGCTCGTTTCTAAGGAACAACAAGTGGGCATCATTATAGAAAATGTTGATCTTGATCTATCCTTCCACTTAAAGATGCAGTCTATCACCACTTATGATGAGCTTGTCCCTAGGGCCCTTAACATCGAGAGAGACCTAATGTCACAGGGAACCATACAAGTGTATCTATAAAAACACATATCAACTAGTTTCTCGGACACTCCAGATGCAATGGTGAGCTCAAATATGATGCAACAAGCTCCCAAAATGCACCTGCAATACAAGGCCAAAAATGGAACCCCCTAGAATCTAGTATTTCTATCAAGAAAATACAAGATTGCACTCAAGATCTCCCAAAATGACAATCCAAAGGCACTCCAAGGGCTCTAATACCATGTAAGAATTGGCTATGAAGGTAGTCACCCAAGATCTAAAGGCCTAATAGAAATCACAAGCATATATGAGATATAAACAATATGACAAGAATAAACTGTATTCTACCAATGATGCAAAAATAGAATGAGCAAAAGTACTACATAGGAGACCCCTTGCTTATAGCTAAGGTAAGAACATAGAAGGGCATAAGATTATGAAAAGTGTCATAATCTTATGACATGAGACAACTGTGAAAAGTTATCACTCCACCTAAAGTGGAAAAGTGATAATGTGATAATCACCACAAATGGTTGATCACCCACAAAAGGTGGAGAGGTAATCACATGATATGTTCACGAAAGGTGGATGTGATAAAGTGATAACATGATAAGTCTACCAAAAGTGGAAATGCTCCAACTACCTCTTATGTGGTCCCTTAAGTAAACTTAACTAAGGTGTAATTATGACCTAGGACAAAGTACAACACTTTTAATTACACCAACATATATTAATGTATGGGTAGGTATTAACATTTACAGAAGCGCACATACTAATACATTAATATATATAAATATGTATATATATATGCATGTTTTATTATTATATGGAATATGTAAATATGTGTATATGTTCAAATATCGAAAAAAGCATTTTATAATCATATAAGTTGATACATATATAATTTTGAATAGTGTTGGAAAAGTTTATTTAGCTCAAAATACATAGCAGAATATATATGATAAAATGTAAAGCGCAGAAAATAAAGGATAACACATATATTAATGACATTGTATAGTGAATTAAAGTGTTGTGTAAAGTATGCAAAAGCAACGCTATGATAAAGCGTGTGGAGTTAAAGTAAACCAAGTTTATGAATTTCATTCTCATAAGATATTCAAAACTATGAAAGTAAAGTGGAACATATAAATGTGTAAATAGCCAAGACTCGGTATTTCAAACAACAAACAAGTAAATAGGGGTGCATGGGTGTATGTGGTGCAAAAATATGAACTCTGCATACTAATAGAAGTCTACTTTGTATTTCTTCTCCAACATATAAGGAAAAAATAGAATATGAGATGGATTCAATTGTAAAGTTGGCTTAAAGAAGTTGATTTATGAAGCCTTGTACCTTGCTTTTCTGAGTAAAGAAAATGTTGTCATGAAGAGAAGGCTGTTGGCTGAGTCTTTGCATAGAGTCACTGTTTTTGAATTTTCCACCTTTATTTTATTTTGTTGAGTCGATTCTTTAGCTTGAGAAGTGGTAGGAATGTGAGCTTATTTGTAGCCATGGATTGCTCAAGTTTTAGTATAAATAGAGGATCTTTCTCCATCTTATGGGACACATATTTGCATTCTTGTTTTATGATTTTTTTGGGAGTTATTCTGCTGCATTTATGAGTTGAGTGTTTTGAGAGAGAATTTAGTAAGGTTAGAGTATTTTCCATGGTAAGAGATTGTCAAGGGAAGATAGAGGATAGTGAAAGATTGAGTTTAGAAGGAGTTGCAAGCCGATTTTGTGAAGGCTAAGCTAAGAATCCAAAATTATCAATTAGAGCTTTCTAAATATAAGCATGCTATTTTTCTACTCCATTATATATTTTATGTTGAAAGGATTGTGTGATTTTAAATGTCTGGTTTGGAAAGAATTATATATATATAGGAAAGAGTGTTTGTGTATTTACTAATATACTATATTAAGTCAATCTTATATAGCAATTATGTAGAAGTGAAGATATTTGTGAAAAATTGGATTGTGAAGTTATTTGTGAAATTTGGATTTTGAAGTTATTTATGAAGTTTGGAATATGAAGTTGTTTGAATTCTTTGGTTGTAATGTCATAAGTAAACATGAAATGAATATAGGTTATTCCTTGGGTTAGGATAATCCATGGGAAATGGGATAACTTATGCATAGAATATGAGTGGTCATAACAAATAAAGCTAGGAAGGTGTGTGAATAGATGACTCTCACTTGAAGTAACTGGGTGATGAATTCTTTGGCCAAAGTAGTGTAAGTTGCCACTATTTACACTGTAAGTTCACTATGATCCAATTATGCATGCTAGGTCAGGATTGTCATACATGTAGGTAGTAGCCACTCTATGGAAGTTCTAGTTATGTAGGACACAACACTAATATTAGGAAGGCTAGTATTATGAGGTTACCGAACCAATCTCTTCGTTGAAGGGTAGGGCCATTTTACCAATCAAGCAGATGTATAGGGGATCACAGTAATTCCATGGTTGGTGGAAAAACACTTGTGTGATGCTTCTCCTCATCAGTTGGCAGCCAAGATTTGAAGGGGTGCTACCTGGACCATTTGTATTTCTACTGCTAGTAAGCTCAATGGAGCAATGCATGCATTCTTGTATCCATTTATATGGAAGATTGTAAACATGAAAAGTTAACTTGAGATTATTTAATATGAAATCAATACTTTGGAAAGACTATGATATTTTAATGTAATGCAATGGAAAATTTTGGAATAGTGTTTATTTTAAATGCACATGTTTTCTTTTTTTTTTTTAAAGAAATTTTGTATTGTTATGTGATGAAATCATGGTTTATTCACTTGAGATTAAAACATAGGAAAATTATTGGGCAGAACATTGGGCATACTATGCATGGTATCAGAGCTACCAGGTTCAACTCTGGAACTTGTGTGCTCGCTATGTTTTCCCTCCAACATTATATGAATCTAATTTTTGGAATTCTTGTGTCAAGATGGTGCATCTCAAAATGATTGCAAGGAAGTCAATAATTGGAAATGAACGCTACATGAGGGCCAATAAGGAAAAGGAATCCCTTGTTCGAACAATAGAGGGAACCAACTTTGAAAATGCTATCTGGCTAAGTGATACTGATACTATCAATCATGTTCTATCACAAATTAGTCAAGAGAAGAGAAGGATGAAAGATATTGTCTACTTCAACCTTTTACCACCAATCTCTTTTGCCAAGTCAGACTCCTTATCACTTTCTAGGGATATGCCCTCAAAATGTAGTGTTAGTTCTGCCATAATCTTTAGAGACCCTCGAGTTCTTCCAATGTCAAAAGTAATTGTAATTGCCTCAAGTGGTGAATCATTGGGATATGTCCCCCAAAGCTATGAATCTAAAAATAAATATTGTTAGTGTAATTAAATTAATTATTATACTAGCATAAGTTAACTTAGGTCATAAATCATTTAGTCCTAGGTTGCATCTTAAATAAATCATTTAGTAATGGGGTAATGTCCCCTTCCATGTTTTTAGGGATAAGATTCCTTCTAGAAGATGAGTTGTCCTTCTAGAACTTATATTAACATTTAATAATTTCCTAGATAGGGTTCAAATTTTGTCACATGTTGTTACATGTTGTTAGATCATGACACATGACAACATCTCATTCATCTTAGGTTTTCTCTTTTGCCTATATAATCAAGCATTTTGTTCATTTGTAACATATTATATCAATCAAATATCAATCTATGATCTAATGTTGTAGATCAGTAGTAATATCTCTTTGCAACCCTTAGTTGCAACACTTTCTGTGTGGTGTGATTTCTCTTGGAAAGATCCTTTGAAGTGTGCGCAACTTCATTGGATGATTCAACATCCATCATTTCAACATGACATCAGAGCATGTTGAATTCTAACATGCTATCAGATCCATTCCATTGAGAGTTCATCACAGGATCAAGGAAGTTGGGTTGGAGAGATTCATCGCAGGCTTAAAGATTTCCATTGCAGGCTACTTGATTCCACCCCGGGACCAAGTTGATTTCTGAAGCAGATAGAGTCATATTCAAGCTCGCCATTGTCTTCAGAAGGCCTCAAAACCCAAGGATCGTCTATCCACTCATCAAAATTGGATACATCAATCCGAGAGCTATTAGAGGTATTTTGGGTTTGCAAAATCAACCATACTATCCGTACAATTTGCAGTAAAAAATCACCTTGGTCAATTGTCCTCTGAGGAAATTTTTTTTAGCAGTAGGCCACTTTCGTTTTAGAAAAATTGGGCTAATATTTCTATTGTTTGGAAAAAAATTATATTTTCTATAGTTGTAGGAAAAATGAATCTAATCAATCTCCATTTTAATAGTCTGTCGGCTATATTCATTGCAGGGGGAGGTACATTTGGAGGGCCCACTAACATCACTGGCCGACTGTCACATCAGACCTGGCTCGGCTGACCCCTCCATCGCCGAAATCCTAATCATTGGTGCATGTTCCTGTTTCACTGATGTTTCTCCCATCCCAACCATCGGGCTCCTTTCACTGGCCGACTATTGTTTAT
Source organism: Sequoia sempervirens (assembly GCA_007258455.2). Lineage (NCBI taxonomy): Eukaryota > Viridiplantae > Streptophyta > Pinopsida > Cupressales > Cupressaceae > Sequoia > Sequoia sempervirens. The sequence goes on from VDFB02000001.1 coordinate 14,068,990, forward strand.
CCTCAATCAATGGAGCCATGTGCTAGCAGCGCTGCCTATATCGCCACCATACCTACGCTCCAATGTGGCGAGGGGAGGCGCCCTCTTTTTTTTGCCAACTCAACTAAAAAGGTCATATCAGCAACCAAGTATTGGAACCTGGGGGCTTGATTTTTGCTCCACTTTAGCTGCAAAGTGCCTAATAAAGGCCTTTTTTCATTTTCTCATAACTTTTCACCAGGGTATCAAAAATCAGCAAACGAGATACCATCAGAAAGGTAATTCCAAGCACTTTCTAGTGGTGACATCTATTCTACAAAATTTTGCTTGAAAAAATTCTACAGTCCACTGAAGTCAAAACCCTAATGTGGACTCAAAGGCTCTTAACTTTGCAACCATTCATTAGATTTCAATGATTCTAGTGGCATCATTAAGTATTTTTAGATCTTTTTTCATCAGTCTAGACTCCTTGATTAGTTTCAGCTCCAAGTACTCTTGCATTGATTTTTTCAATTTGGTGCATTTGTTCAATAACTTGGATATCCTGAAGCTTGGGAAAATATTTCTTGATCCAGGTAACATCACTTCAATTGTACATCATATTTAGAAGCTTCTATTTGTTGTTGAAGGTCATTTGTCTCTATATTTTTGGAGAAAGTTCATTATGGGGCTTGTATATGGGGCTTACATATACTCCTTTGGCTATGTTGCGAAAGGGTAACTATAAGAAATGGCGAGATGGGAACACATACCATCTCCAATCACTTGATTTATTGCCACATCTATATGGTATAGTTCCCCATCCAAGTGAAGGTATTCATGAGTTTTCTAGGATTTGTAGTAGATACATTATCTTGGAGATCATTGAAATGCAAGTTGATTGTGATGTTTTGAATTCTATTGATCATTGTTGTTGTCCTCATATCCTTTGGGATAAGCTTTGGGAGATATATGGAGGATTAGACACTCCACCATTCCTTGATGGTCAAGATTCAAAATGTCATTCCTCAGATTAAGTACACTATGATGATATTGTTGTGTAGTAAGTTGATTGCCTTGAATCTTCTGAAGAGGTTGACAAGGTTCCTCCAGGTGCTTCTTCTCCATCAAATACTATTGGTATCCCTTCACATTCATTGATTCCTTGTTTAGAATCATTAATTGAGGTTTCCACCATCATCATTCATCAGGACACATTCAATTTTCCAGAGTTGACATCACAGGATGGCTTTGTTTTAGGTATCACTGACTTGGCTACTTCTACAAGTTTGGAGGAAATTCTTGAGGGGATATCACTCCTCTATTTAGATCACACTTTGGAGAGTTCTCGAGTCTCCTCATCCTTTTGTCTCAACCTTGATTGGGAATCCAGAGACTATCTTTGAGGCACTTGTTTTCTCTTCAGAGATTTCATGTATGAGACTCCTTCCCTGTCATTCCATTCAGGATTTGAGGTTTCTTCAACATTTGCCATTGGATTGGCTTTAGACTTATTTCAGTGGTTTTGAGGATACTTCATTCAAGGGGGTTATCAAGTCTCCATCACATTCATTGCATCAGCGTCTTTGGATCTTGTTCAACATCAGTTTCTGCATCATCTTGATATGTCACCTTCTTCATTGATTGTGGCATCTTCATCATCAAGCAAGGAGACATATGAGAAGATTTTAGAGACACCATCATCATCCATATTGATCATTCCTTCCTTCAATTCCTATCCAGAATGGGAAGCATCTCTCCACTTGCACTTGGTTTTGTTTCTTTTGAAAGGGAGACAAGTTGTTTTTTGACATTGGATCATGTTCTGTCTTCAAACACTTACCATTTTTGCAGGTGATCTCATCTTCTGGGGGGGCTACATAGTCTCTCTATTTCCCTCCTATAGGGGGGAATTGATTGTATTGTATCCATGTGACAAATGGAGTCCTTGGGGGGTATTTGGGAGTCCTCCATCCTTCCCATCCTATCTCACTTTTTTTCTTTTTATCTCCTTTTTGGAGAGGGGTTTTGTTCCAACTGGGTTTTCCCCTTTTCTCTGGTTGTGGAATATATTCTACATCTTCATGTAAATGGGTACCTAACATGGCCTTGTAGCCAGGACCCATCATCATCATCATCATCATCTTTGCATAATCATTGCATTTTCCTCCCTCAGTTGAACTTATGGGGGGGTGTTAGTGTAATTAAATTAATTATTACACTAGCATAAGTTAACTTATGTCATATATCATTTATTCCTAGGTTGCATCTTAAATAAATCATTTAATAATGGGGTAATGTCCCCTTCCATGTTTGTAGGGATAATATTCCTTCTAGAAGATGAGTCATCCTTCTAGAACTTATCTCAACATTTAATAATTTCCTAGATAGGGTTTACATGTTGTTAGATCATGGCACATGGCAACATCTCATGCATCTTAGGTTTTCTCTTTTTCCTATATAATCAAGTATTTTGTTCATTTGTAACATATTATATCAATCAAATATCAATCTATGATCTAATGTTGTAGATCAATAGTAATCTCTCTTTGCAGCCCTTAGTTGCAACACTTTCTGTGTGGTGTAATTTATCTTGGCAAGATCCTTTGAAGTATGTGCAGCTTCATTGGATGATTCAACATCCATCATTTCAACATGATATCAGAGCATGTTGAATTCTAACAAATATGAGGGTTATTACCCTTTTAATGATATTTGAGCAAAAATTTGAGGGGTACACCCCACATGGTTATTTATCTGAGAGTGAATCTAAGGGATACTCTCATCTTGACTATCTAAATAGTCATTCAATTTAAATGCAAGGATATGTAAATCCTTATGAATAAATAAAAAGGCATGTTCTTATCAAAACTTGGGTATGAAATCTTCAATAAAATTTCTTTTATGTAATGTTATACTCTTTTATAATGCTTTCAGTTTGTTAAATAAACCATCTTAGGATCTAATAGAAATAAAACCTCTAGGTATAACCTTATCTTGTGAAAATGGTGAGAACAAGGACTAACCTTGGTGGAAGTTAAGAAGTTGGTCAATGTCTTGATAATGTTGAAGCAAAGTTGGACTGTATTTTGGAAATGATGGATGAGACCAAGGAACTTCTAGGAAACCTTGAATAGGAGATAAGGGGAGTTGATAAAGAATAAGAAGTTTCTAATGAGGAAGAAGAGGAGAATTCCCATGGAAATACTCAATTGAGTCAACATGAGGAAGATGAATCTTAGTACAAGTTGAAAAGTAGTAAGAGGAAACATGTGGCAACTGATTTATCTAGTGATATGAGAAAGATTACCCCTCCTAAATTTGAAGGAAGTACCAACGGAGATGAGGTTGAGGCTTGCTTGATAAAATGGAAAAGTACTTTGAGCTCAGGAACTATTTAGAGGTCACAAAAGCCATTTGGGGAGCCGTCCAGTTTGCAAGAGAAGCTTCTAATTGGTGGATGAATAAGAAGATGGAACTTGGTATCAGTTCCATAAGGCTAACTTGGAGTGAGTTTTTTTATATTTTCTAGAAAAGGTGGTCACCCCAATTTTTCTATGACCAAAATCTCACCGATTTCTAAAAATTGAAGCAAGGAGACTTATCGGTGAATGAGTACTGGGAGAAATTCACTTGTCTCTTGAGGTATGTACCTATGTACCAAAAAGATGAGAAATTTCAAATCAGGAAGTTCATCATGGGTCTGAATAGCCAAATACGTGTTGAGGTAGATACACATAGTCCGAAAACCATGGACCTAGTATATGAGAAGGAAATTGAGCAGGAGAAAAAGCTTAAAATTATCACAATCTACCGAGAGAAGAATTGAAAGAAGTTCAATGGGCCTTCGGTTAATCAAACTCCAAAGAAGTCTAATAGAGGGTAGGATTCTCAAAGGAAAGGGGACAAAGGACTCTGTAACAATTGGAATGAACCAAGAAGGGATCGCAAATGAAATAATTTCAATAATAACAACTACTACAACAATATTGGAGGGAATGTCAATAATTCTGAAAGGCCTACAAAAAAGAGGGGACCATTGAAAGGATGCTTTACATGTGGCGGGGATTATTTTGCCACTTAGTGTCCCAATAAACCATCAAGGTCACAATCTCACGAAAATCCATGCAACTTTGGACAATTAGAAAGTTGAGTACTAGATCACTCCAATGGAAACTCCATACTATGTTTGGTATACCTATTTCCATTCTTATTGATATTAAAGCCATGTAAAATTGTGTTTCACCTATAGTAGCTAGTCAAATTTCTAGAAAGGTTGGTTTCATGGAAAAGTCTTGGGTTATTGAGTATGCAAACTAGACAGGAGCCATAGTGGATCAATGTTTATTCGAAGCTAGGGTTGAAATTTTGAGCTTCTCTACAGAAGTAAATTTGTACGTAGCTCCCTTAGGTTCATATGGTGTCATCTTAGGGATGAATTGATTGTGGAAACATAGGGCCAAAGTAGATTGTTATGCTAAATTGGTAGAATGCTTAGACAATCTAGGTAATTGGGTGTCTTTGCAAGGAACTCCTAGAGACATCAAGTTGCGGTAGACCTCCACCGTACATATGCTTAAGGAAAAGAAGAAAGGATGTCAACTTTTCACATTTAAAATGGAGAAACTTGAGGAATGCAAGGAATTCATTTCTCAAGATAATGTTTTTTATTATGGACCATGAGACCCCCTAGATGTTAAAGAAGGTGAAGTGGTGGAATCTGGAGAAACGGATATGGAGAAATATCCTATCCTTCAAAAATTTATAGATGTCTTTTTAGAAGAACTACCTAGATTACCTCCCAAGAGAGTGTTTGATTTCTCCATCGACCTAGTGCCAAGGTTGAAACATATATCCAAAGTGCCTTATAGGATGACCACAATGCAACTAATGGAGCTTAAAGAAAAGTTGGAGTTTTTGTCCAAGGGACTAATAAAACTCAGTGTTTCACCCTGGGGAGGACTAGTGATCTTTGTGAAGAAGAAAGATGGTATACTGTGCTTGTGTATTGATTATCAAATGCTTAGCAAAGCTACGATAAAGAATAAGTACCTGTTGCCACACATTAATGATATTTTTGATAAAATAACAGGAGTAACAGTGTTTTTGAAGATTGATCTATGATTAGGGTATCATCATTTGAGGATCAAAGATGAAGACAGTTTCAAAATTGTTTTCAAGACTAGATACGGTCATTACAAGTTCATACTAGTCCTACCTTTTGGACTTACGAGTGCACTTGCAACATTCATGAACTTGATGAAAAATGTATTTAGGGACTGCTTGGATTGGTTTGTATTGGTTTTCTTAGATGATATCTTAATCTATTCCAAGAATAAAGAAGAGCATTGTAAACATTTAGATATTCTTCTCCAATGGTTAAGAAAGCATAGCTATATGGAAAACTCTTTAAGTGTACCTACTTTCAAAAGGAAGTGTAGTACCTTAGTCATGTAATTTCAGCTGATGGGATTGTAGTGGATCTAGCTAAAATAAAAATGGTACTTGAGTGGCCAATGCCTAAGAATGTACTTGAGGTTAGAAGTTTTATGGGTTTGATTGGTTACTATCGGAAGTTTGTTGCAAAATTTTCCAAGATATCTTTTCCTATTACTTCATTGAAAAGGAAAGGGAAGAAGTTTGAGTGGTCTAAGAAATGTCAAACGACATTTGACCTACTCAAGGAGAAGTTGACAACAACTCCAATTTTAAAGGGTACTAATCTATATGGTGACTTTACTGTCATTATAGATGCCTCAGGTGATGGTTTAAGTGGAGTCTTAATGCAGAATGGGTGAGTCATAGCTTATGAATGAAGGAAGTTGAAGCCCTATGAACAAAATTATGTTTCACACGATTTGGAGTTGGTAGCAGTAGTCCATGCATTACAGATGTGGAGACACTATCTGATGGGGAAACCTTTTGAAATAAAGACTTATCACCATGGCTTGAAGTATTTGTTTACCCAATCCAATCTAAATGCACGACAAAGGAGATGATTGGAGCTAATATCTGATTATGACTTCAACATTAACTACATCAAGGGAAAAGAGAATCGGGTTGTTGATGCCCTAAGTCATAGGAGGTGTATCGCCTCAATGGAATTGATTCAAACCAACATCAAGGGCCAAGTGTTGTAGAAATCCAAGGGTGATGAATATTATGAACAAGTCAAGAAAGTGCTCTCAGATAATCCACAAGACACAAGATATGATGGATTTCACTTTGAACCCAATGGATTATTAAGGTTTAAAGGAATAATTTATATGTCCAAATCTAAAGAATTGAGGATCTTGGTATGGAAAGAAGTTCACAATGCACCATACTCTGGGCATCTCCCAGTGTGACTAAGATGTTGGCTAATGTGAAGCCATTATATTTCTAGAAGGGACTGAAAGGGGATGCTGCTAGATTTGTAGCAAAATTTTTAGAGTTTCAAAGAGTGAAGGAAGAACATCATCACCTTGGAGGTCGTTTGTATCCTCATGATGTTCCTAAGAGTAAGTGGAAAGTCATTAGCAAGACTTCGTGCAAGGACTCCTTATGTCAAGGAACAAGCATAATGCCATTCTAATGGTAGTGGATAAGCTTACCAAGGTAGCACATTTTTTTCTCGAGAATCTAACCGACGGAGCTCCTGTCATAGCACAAAAACTTATTCAAGAGGTGTTTAGGTTGCATGGGATTCCTGAGAATATTATCTTAGATAGGGATGCTTGTGTGACATCTAGGTTTTGGAAAACCTTGTTTTCTTCACTTGGAACCCAATTGAACATAAGTTCAACATATAATCTAGAAATAGATGGTCAAACTGAAAGGGTAAACCAGGTATTTGAAGATCTACTAAGGATGTATTGCATGGATCAACAATACAAGTGGGAAGATTACCTACCTTTGGTTGAGTTTGTATATAACAATTCTTATCATTTTGCAATCAAGATGGTTCCATTCGAAGCATTGTATGGCTATAAATGTGAAACTCCTATAAGCTGGAGGATAGGATAAGCCTTGGGCCGGAAATGTTATAAAAAATGGAAGATAAAACTGGTATTATTAAGTAGAGACTAGCAAAAGCTAATGATAGGCATAAAAGTAATTTAGATGCCAAGCGTGTACCTAGAAATTTTTCAGTACAGGAATTTTTTTTGTTGAGAGTTAAACCTCATAAGAGTTCTATCAAGTTTGGAAAGTCATCCAAACTAGCTCTGCACTATGTAGGTCATTTTGAGGTTCTCGAGTAAACCTTGTTGCATACTAAATTGATTTACCACCAGCTCTTGCCCAGATGCATAATGTCTTTCATGTCTCTTACCTTAAGAAGTATATACCAGGTGATAACCATGTCATTGATTGGAATGCTTTACAGGTATAGGACCCCAAAATCACCTTGTTGTACCCCAAATTAAATTTTTTTGTTACACTTAGACATTTTCAAGAAATGAGTAAAAGTCTTGTTAAATTAGTCAAAAAGGTCAAAATATGGGTGTGCATGTCTTGCATGAGGGAAAAAATATTGAAATTCTCAAAATCTGAAGATCTGGGTTTGCTCGGAGCAGCTTAATCTACAAAACCCAAATCTCAGTTTTTCATCCCTACTTTTTAGGAAAACTGCTATTTTTAAATTTTTTCTAAAAATAGTAACTTTTTGTAGGTTTTTCTAGGTTTCTTTCGAAACGGATATTGGCAAAACTTTCTAAAAATAGAAAGTTGGTCCGTTAGAGTTCAAACTGATTTTGATTGGCTGAAAATACTTTCATATTAGGCTCGTGCAGTCAGAATCTCAAAATAATCAGTTTTGCCCTACTGGGTCTATTATGCTTTTAAAAAGCATAATAGGAGCTCTGAGGTCATCAATGGAGGTCATTCAGGTGCTAGGCATCAGATTCAACATTCAAGCGTTCAACAGAAGGCGAGTTGGTGAGCAAGCACGAAGAACGAAGAAAGAGGGTGAAGGTTATGAAAATTTTCTAACTCTGCTTGTCATGGGCGCCCTAGGAGAGGATAGGCACCCATCTTTTTAGGACATCAAATGTTGAAATTAGGGTTTGAGACTCCAATCAAAGTTGCTCAGTTTTCTTCCAGCTCAGCAACGAATCTAACGTTGCAGTCAACGGATCATCCAGTCATCCAGGATTCAGAGCTGAACAAGGAAGATTCAAATAGAAGTTAGAAATGAGAAACATGAAGAATATCAAAATTTGACTAAGTCTGGGAACTTTGGGCATCCCTGGTGAAGAAGGGCGCCCAACTTTTTGGAGCACCTAACTTAGCAGTTAGGATTTGAGAATATGCTCAATCTTTTCAATATTCAGCCAGCTCTGCAATGCCTGTCTCCATCAGATCATCTGATTGTCCAATCTCCAGCAGATTCAAATCAAAGTGAAACATAAAGAATGGAGGTTTGAACTTGAAAATAAAAGGAGGAAGAAAATGGCTAATTCTAAAGGTTTTTGGCACCCCAGGAGAGAAGAGGCGCCCAAGTTTTCAAGGGCCTAAACAAATGAATTTGCAGACGTAGCTCTAACATGATTTTTTTTATAATTGATCCGGCTCTCCAACGAGATATTCAGCACGTCAATCAGAGTTTGTAGCTACTAGATACGAGAAGCCGAACGAAGGGCTTGATGAGAGCTAAGAATTGAGATTCAAAAGCAAACATAAAGAAATGAAAAATATTCTAACATTGGATGAGTTGGGCGCCCCTGGAGAGAAAAGGTGCCCAAGCTTTTGGAGTATTAAATCTAACTTTTTGATGAAGTTGCTCCCAGAGAAGCCTCTCCAAAATCTTCTCAGCTTTGCGACAAGCCCAACCATTAGCCAATTTGAGCTCGAAAGCACCAGAACTAACGGGATCGTCTGTAGAAGAGAAAGTGATGAAGAAATGATAAAGTTTCTAAGTCTAGTCAAGTTGGGTGCCCTTGGAGAGAAAGGGCGCCCAAGGTTTTGAGCACTAAGATGATGAAATTCATCAACGAAGCATCTAAGATCACTTTGTTAGTTTTAGTCGAGCTATCTAGTGAGCTTGTTAGCTAGTCAATCGAATTCACATAGCTCCCAGAATTAAGATTTCATTAGAAGATCAAAAGAAAAGTGAAGAAATTGAAAATCATGCAAAAATGGCTAACACTATGAAAGTTTGGAGCCCCTAGAGGAAATAGGCTCCCATGAATTTGAAGGTCAAAACGATTTTTTTTGCCAGAGGTGCCTCCAGAACAATCTTCTAAGAATCAATCAGGCTACACGATGAATCAACCAGCTTGTTCATCGGATCATCTGGAAGTCGAAGATCGAGGTCAAACTAGGGGTCAAAATGGAAGAAAAGTTGAAAATTCTCAAAAAAGTGGCTAACTCTAGAGAAAATGGGCGCCCCTAGCCAAGAAGAGCGCCCAACTTTCAATGCCTTAGTAGAAGTTTCAAAATTTTCAAAATTTCAAAGATGGCAAGAGGAAGAGGATGTCCAAGTTCATTGAACAAGCCAAGTTTAGGGTCTTGAAGATAAAAGCAAAAGAAAAAAAACCTATTTCAAAACCTAAGTCTATTTAGCACCTCTCTTCAGTGTAATTTTCATTATTTTTGCGGGTAGCATTCAAAGGAGAAAGTTGGATCAGCAAGAACTCAAGTTTGTTGATTCTTCATTAAAATTTTCAGACCAACAGCATAAGGCCTTGCTTTTTCAAGCTTTTTCATCCAGAAGATCAAATTTTTGAAGGAGAAGGTCAAAGAATTTTAGTTTTCAGCCATCTAGGTTTTTTCATCTCATTCTTCTGAAGAATTTTTGAGGAAATTCATCAAGTTGCAGCAACTACTTTTTCCTTGCATGTCAATGAAATCTTCAGAGTTTGCAAATTTTGATCATTTGGGTCCTCTCAAAATAGTCTTCTGAAGAAAACCCATATCACAACTTTTTCAAGAAAATTTCAAATTCTAGGGTTGGCTACTTTTTCGATCAGCCATCAGTGTTTTTCAAATCTGATCAACTGGGTCCATTTCTAATTGTATTCTGAACAAAACCCAGGTGCTAGCTTTTTCAGCGAAAAATTGAAGAAATTAGGGTTTGTTGCCTTTTTAGTCTAAATTCAAAATTTTCAAAAATGGACAATCTGGGTCTTCTTGTAACAAAATTTTGAACAAAACCCATGTCTCAGAAAAATCTTGAAAAATTCGTCTGTTTGAACAAGAAAATCAGTAGGCTAAAATTAGAAAGTGTGCAAAACTTGTAAGAATATAGTCAAGTTTACAGGCAATCTTCAAGGTTTTTAGTGTGGAATACACTCCCATCAAATTCAAAGCCAAACAAGTGTTGTATCATGATTATCTAAATGGATGAGGTTGAGAAGTACATTCTCAATGCCACCATGGACTGAAAACTTCATCATCTCAACTGAAGAACATGAGGAGGTGTGATATGAGAAAAATGAAAGGTATCAAAAAAGAGTTGTGCAATACTCTTCTGATGGAAATCAAGACAGGTGTCAGAAACATAAATTTGCAGAGCCACCAATTTATCAATTAGTGAATCATCTTTTCAGACAGCAATGTTTTTCAAGAACAAAACTCATAAAGCAGCCAAAGAAGAGATGGATTCTCTAAGTTTGATCATAGAAGGAAAAGAGATCTTGGAGGATCAGAATATTGCCTTAGATAGTATCAATGCACCTGATCAAGACCCAATTTCCTGCTTTTTAGTGGATATGATTGAGATTTAAAGCGACTTTTATCTAGAAGCTTTCTTTCTGCTTTCTTTCTATTCTTGGAATGATTCTTATCCATTCTTTGAAGAAGAGAAATAAGATAGATGTAATAGTTGGTGTTTCCTGCTTTTCCTGCTTTCTTAGGTGTTAGACGTTATCTTCTTTCTATATTTAGAAATAAAGCTTGCTTGTTGAGCAAGCCCTAGATTGTGAAAGCAAGGAGATTTTAGGGTTCCCTACTCCTCTGCTTACCTATAAATAAGAGTCTTTGCTCATTAGTTTTCTTTAACAGTTATTGTGATAGAAAATTGCTAAGTCTCTTTTAGCCAGCAAGTTGTTATTTAGTGTTAGTTCACTTGTGTTTATGATAGCGAATTGTTGAGTCTCTTTTAGCCAACAAGTAGTTGTTGTAATCACTATCCCTTTTGTGTAAGAACAAGTTTGCAAGCCTCTTTACCTGCAAGTTCTTGTTCCGTGCATGTAATAGGATAATCTTTGTTCTAGAAGTTTGGGAAATAAAATCATGAGCCTCCTTTGCCTTGGTATAATGTCTCAGATTTTCGTTTATTGTGTTATGCTTTTGTGATCTTAATTTCAAGTTACATTGAAGTGTGTAGATGTATGTTGAGAAAGAGTTTATTGAAGCACTTTGTCAAAGAATCAACCTTGTTCATTTCTAGTTTCTTTTGCTCTGCATATTACTTGAGAAGTTAGAAATGTCTTTAGCTTAAGTTAGTCATAGTAGAAGTTCTTAAAACAAAAAATCTCAGCTGCGACGTTTGTGTTTTATAAACCTTGTTCTCTAGTTGATAAAAAAGATAAGCAACTTAGTTTTTAGTTTACTTTCTTTCAACACCATCAGCAAGAGGGAGCTTCCCCTCCTAATTTGAAGAGAATTTTATCTGTGCATAGCTATCAGTTTCAAATCCGCATTCCAGAGGTGCGAATTTAAATGCCAATAGTTTTGCAAGAAAAAAAAAAATCCACAAGAGAGGAATGACATAAATATTATGCTATCATTAAGATGCAAGAATTCCAAATTTAATATGTAAAAGTATATATGAAGCCTTGATTTATAGGCAAGGTTGAGATGTAGTATGTAATATGATGTTGACATGTGTCATAATCTTATGACATGTGATAACTAGCTAACTACCTAGGAAATGATGCTAGATAAGATAAGACTTCTAGAAAAGACAGCTCATCTTTCTAGAAGGAATCTTATATCCTAAGCAAACATGTGAACCTATCACCTAGTAAATGATACCTAGGAATATATTTAAATACCTAAGTAAACTTATGTAAATGTAATTAAATAATTAATTACACCAACATATACCAGGTGATAACCATGTCATTGATTGGAATGCTTTATAGGTATAGGACCCAGGAGTGGTAACAATTGAGCCTTTCAAAGTGCTCGAAACATTTAAGCTTCACTTGCATAATAGAGAGGTTTTACAATGCAAGGTCCAATGAAACCAGTATTTAGAAGATTCTGCCACTTGGGAAGACTATGCTGAAATCAAACAAAAGTTTCCTCATGTCTTGCATGCTTTTGAGAATTCTTGAAAAACAATATTGTTATGCTTATGTTTTATGGATTATATTTATGTCTGAGACTTAAGATCATTGAAAACGATGATTCATAATGGGGGGATATGTTACACCCCATTGTGTTATGACCTATTTACTTTTATCTAGTAGGGTGAAAATGCTTTAAATGTATATGTTTATGCTTTATGTATTTTGGAAATATAATTAATGGATGTTTGGTTCAATTTTTTGTTTTACAATGATTTTGACTATGAAATATATGATGCAAATAGTTGTATTGATGCGCTAACTACTATTGCAATATACTATGTTGGATGCACCTGAACAGATCCAAGCCTCCGGAAGAGAGGGGAAGTATCACTCAGGAGAAGAACTTAGTCTGGTAACCCTTAATGAGCCTAACTAGGCTTTCACACACTCACCTCTAGTTTAGTGAAGTTGAGTCAATAGCTTGGAAAATGGTAAGTTACCTTTAGTCTGGTTTGTGTATGATTTAGAAGACGTTATGAACTTGTCTGTGAATTTTTTTTATTTCGGTTATGTGATTGAGTCTTTTTGTCATGTGTGAGATCTTTATGTATTTGTAATCAATTAGATTATACATAAAATGTATATATGTATATATGTATGTGTCTATGATAAACTCATACACATGAGTAAATATGTGCATGAGTATATGTAAATAGACATATCTACACATGCTCGTGGATGGATTACCCATATGCATGTGAATATTGATTTGACCGAGGTGACATAAATATATGTATATGTATGTGTACCTGTATTAACGTTAACATAAATGTACATACAAATACTTTAATATATATACATGTATTATTATGTGGAATACACAAATATGTGTATATGTATTCAAATATTGAATAAAGCATTTTATAATCAGATAAGTTGATATATATATATATATATATATATATATATATATATATATATATATATATATATATATATATATATGAATAGCATTGGAAAAATTTATTTAACGCATAATACATAGCATGATACGTATGATAAAATGTAAAGCGCAAAAAATAAAGGATAGCGCATATATTAATGACATTGTATAGTGAATTAAAGTTTTGTGTAAAGCATGCAAAAGCAACACTATGACAAAGCGCATGGAGTTAAAGTATACCATGTTTATGAATTGCATTCTCATAAGACTTAGTCAAAACTATGAAAGCTAAGTAGAACATATAAACGTGTAAATAGCCAAGACTTGGTCTTTCAAACATGAAACAAGTAAATAGGGGTGTGTGTGTTTATGTGGCACCAAAATATGAACTTTTCACACTAATAGAAGTTTGCTTTGTATTTCTTCTCCATCGTATAAGGAAAAAATAGAATTTGAGGAGTCAATTGTAAAGTTGGCTGAAAGAAGTCAATTTATGAAGCCTTTAACCTTGCTTTTTTGAGTAAATAATCTACTGTTATGAAGAGAAGGTGGTTGGCTGAGTCTTTACATAGAGTCATTGTTTTTGAATCCACCACCTTTCTTTTATTTTGCTAAGATGATTATTTAGCTTGAGAAGTGGCGGGAATGTGAGCTTATTTGTAGCAATGGTGTGCCCAAGTTTTAGTATAAATAGAGGAGCTTTCTCCATCTTATGGGACACATATTTGCATTCTTGTTTTCTGATTTTTTTGAGAGTTATTCTAATGCATTTATGATTTGAGTGTTTTGAGAGAGAATTTAGTGAGGTTAGAGTATTTTGCATGGTAAGAGATTGTCAAGGGAAGATAGAGAATAGTCAAAGGTTGAGTTTAGAAGGAGTTGCAAGCTGATTTTGTGAAGGCTGAGCTAAGAATCCAAAATTGTCAATTGTAGCTTTCTAAATATGGGCATGCTACTTTTCTACTCCATTATATATTTTATGTTGAAAGGATTGTGTGATTTTAAATGTCTGGTTTGGAAAGAATTAGATTATAGGAAAGAGTGTTTGTGTATTTCTACTATACTATATTAAGTCAAGCTTATATAGCCATTATGTAGAAGTGAAGATATTTGTGAAAACTTGGATTGTGAAGTTATTTGTGAAATTTGGATTTTGAAGTTATTTATGAAGTTTGGAATATGAAGTTGTTTGAATTACTTTGGTTGTAATGCCATAAGTAAACATGGAATGAATATAGGTTATTCCTGGAGTTAGGATAATCCATGGGAAAAGGGATAACCTATGCATAGAATATGAGTGGTCATAACAAATAAAGCTGGGAAGGTGTGTGAATAGATGAATCTCACCTGAAGTAACTAGGTGATGAATTCTTTGGCCAAAGTAGTGTAAGTTGTCACTATTTACACTGTTAGTTCACTATGATTTAGTTATGCATTCTAGGTCAAGATTTTCATACACATAGGTAGTAGCCACTTTATGGAAGTTCTAGTTATGTAGGACACAACACCAATTTCAAGAAGGATAATATTATGAGGTTACCAAACCAATCTCTTCGTCAAAGGGTAGGGCCATCTTACTAGTTAGGTAGATGTGCGGGGAACTGCAATAGGTTAGTGGTTGGCGGAAAAGCGCTTAAGTGATGCTTGTCCTCATCAATTGGCGGCCAAAATTTGAAAGGGGACTACCTAGACCATTTGCATTTCTATTAGTGCTAGTAAGCTCAATGGAACAATGTATGTATTCTTGTATCTATTTATATGGAAGATTGTAAACATGAAAAGTTAACTTGAGATTATATTATATAAAATCAATACTTTGGAAAGATTGTGATATCTCAATGTAATGCAATGGAAAAGTTTGGAATAGTGTTTCTTTCAAAAGTGTATGTTATCTTTGTTTTTGAAAAGAAAATTTTTATTGCTATGCGATCGCATCATGGTTTATAAACTTGATGTTAAAACATAGGAAAATCATTGGGTAGAACATTGGGCATGTTACAAAAAAACTTGGTGAGCTCTATCCCACAAAAACCAAAATCCTCCCAAAAGGCGACCAAGTTTCAGGGTCTTTGCAAGTTATTTATAAGAATATAGGCATGATTCGTAATATCTCTAATCAAAATATCCTATGATGAGAATATAGTCTTGAGAAGCTTAAGGTAGGAGCAAACGTTCTCTAGCTTATGTGCCAACATGTTCGGGCACCTGGCTACAATTTTGACTATAAATTTCTCCTCCACATCAAAATCTTTTAGCACTCTTTCTGCACTTGTTAACATATGCTTTGGTTGATATCTAATTATTTTAGTGATTGGATCTTCAGTGAAGCTGTGTCTATTGAGCATGTTAACGAGCTATTCAATATTATCCATCATTTTGAGCTGCCCCAACAAGGGCACATTTTTCAACATTTTTGCTGCGTCAACTAAATAATGTTAAATCTGGTGGTAATGAAGTGCGCAAAGAGATTTTTAGAAGGGGTATTGTGAGATTTGAGAAATTAAAGCCAAAATGGCTTTGGCGTTTTGAAGCACAAGTTGCACCACACAGATAAGCAAAATAATAGTTTGTTGCTCATGTTTCAACTAGTGGAGTAGACGCAACAGACAAAGGGTAACCTAGGGTTTCCATGCCCCACAAACGAATTAACAATAACATAACAACTCTGGTGTTCCATGAAACAGAGCATATATAATTGTAAAAGATTTTTTTTTTTTTAAATGTAATTAATTAAATATAAATCTGTTTAGATTAATTAAATATAATTAGATTTGTTTTTTAATAATTTGTAGTAATAAATGGGAAGGATAAAGTTGTTTAGCTTTATGATTAAATAATGTGTGTTAATAATGAAGATTCTAGAAACAAATTAGAGTATGGGAAAAAATCTCTTTATCAATAATATTTTATAATTGAATCTGTCAAAGTTCATAGGACTAGGTTAAGTCTATAGACTTAGTTTCATCCCGTAAGACCAAACTCAATCTTACATGATACATAATTCTACTTTATCATTTACTCAAATAGTCTTTTTTTTGCTTTACTTCTTGATATTTGAGGGCAAATGATATTTAGGAATACTTTGGAAGAGGTCTTGTTATGTCTCAAGGAGATTAGTTCTTCTAGGTCAATCTCAAAAACTGTTTACAAAATTTCTAAGATAGGGGGAAAGGACCCTCGAATGGATTATGCAGATTTTTTACTCATATAGTCCACTAAACTTAGATGACCACTACGTATAACTCCATTAATGCTCTAGAACAAGAGGATTCCAAATATGCTTGAATAATAGAATGAGTGCATCAAATGCCTTCAAATACTAGCACATAGCACCAAAACATGTGTTTGAATAATATAATGAGTGCATTAGATGCCTTCAAATACTAGCACATAGCACCAAAACATGTGCTTTAGTCAACTTAGGACAAGGAAATGAAAGGGGTCGATCAACCAAAATTTGAATCTTAATTTTGGAAAGGAAATACTAGTCCACACCTCTAGAAATACCCTCGTGTGGGCAAAGAGTCAAATTTGTGTGGCTAACAACTATCTCTAGGTAAGTTTAAGGATAGATGTAATAAATGCGTGGATAAGGTAAATGTATAGAGGTATGCGTATGAAGATAAAATAGGTGCTACATACATAGAAATGCATGTATATATGGAGGGCTAAAAGCTAGGGGAACAAGTCAAACTTCACACATGATTGTCGATATGTACATGTAATCAAATAAAATCAAAGAACCAAAGGAAGAAAAAGTAAGATTAATAGCAACTCAATTAATATTTCCTTTGAATCATCATCCTTTTAATTTGTTTGACTATGGTATTTAGAAGCTACTCATCAGTTGCCATGTCAAATGTGCAATAATGGATTTGATCTCATTGAATATAAATATGCCTCAAGAGGCCAAAATAATTTAACTACAATTCTAGTAAATGATAAAAGAAAACCAAGAATAACACTATGAAGTACTAAAAGCATCAAGTTTCTACAATCCATGATAATTAAGTGTCCATTATTCTTGATTGAAACTGTGTCAATTTTTTGTATCACAATTTTAAAAATGACACACAAAAGGAAGTACATGTAAAAAATAAAGCAATTTTTTGTGTCATGCAAAAAGAAGCTTATATGAGCCCAAATAGAACATCAAAGGTTCGCAAAATGAGAATGAGCCGACAACTTTGAGAAACTATAATTTCTAGAAAACAAAACCCAACCCATAAGCTATCTACACCATTGTGAAGTATGAAAAAAATTACCCCAAATTAAAAAATGCTCAAAAATTGAGCTAGAATGACTAAGAACAAAGCTTAAAAAGTTAAAAGAGTGTGAAAATTAAACTACCAAATAGTGTAGCCTCTTCCAAAATACAAGTTAGTATGTCACTAAATTCAGAACTCTGCTAGATTAACAAATTCTACCAAGTTTAGCATAGTTTGCTAAAACTATCATTGAAGTTAGAGGTCAACTAGATTGTTTTAGAGGAGGTTAAGATTTAGGAAAATTACCAAATTAGTGGCCTACTAGCTTTCTTAGTGATCCATTATCAAGATGAAGAAATGACCAATAATCCCATCATCAAGTTGAGGAAAGTCCTCTCCTCATCCCAAACCGATACGTGATTTAAAACGTTGATACAAAGCATACACATTTGATTTCAAAATAGCTCATACTCAGTATGTAATTTAAAACATTGATACAAAACATACACATTTGATTTCGAAATAACTCATATGCATCTTTATAAAATTGTGAAGCACATTAATCACATGTTAACTAATACTATAATATCTACAAAATCAAAGAACCATACAAAAAAAAGCAATAATACATTCACATTGTTAGAAAATCATACATTAACTAATACCATAATATCGACAAGATCAAACAATCATCATAAAAAAAATACTATAATATATGTAAGGTCAAATAAATCATCATAAAGAAATGCCACAATGTGAAATAAGCATCGTAAGAAAATGTCAAAATATTGTAAGATCAAATAAATCATCATAAAAAAATACCACAATGTGAAATAAGAATCTACAAGAATGGTGCTACAATATCCACCAAGTGAGAAAATCATCCATATAAAAAATGCCCTGAAAGTGAAGTAGCTAAACAAAACTTCTGAGTACATCTAATATGATAACCCGAACAAAAAAACATGTATGTACTTCTATTTGTTGAAAGCTCACAAATAACTTCATACACAATGCAAGTAATTTGATGTTCATGAGTTAGTAATCTACCCATTTACAAGCATACCTTTTGAAAAGTAAATACAATCCCAAATCAGTAGTTTGTGCATCAGAGCAACAAGTAAGTTGCATCCACCTTTTCTCTGAAACTGGTGCTCTCGGGGAAAACAGGGTCAGGATCGCCACCATTTCACATGCCCATAGCCAACACCATGTATGGGATGGGCTTCCCTGAATATTAAGGTGGTTTTTCAACTCAAAGTCTCATGTGCTTAACAGATCAAAAAACATCAAATGCTCAGAAAACAAAAAACCCCTTATCTTGAGCTTTTTGAGACGCTAGAAATGGCATGCTTATAAACAGTCCACAGAGCAGCGGATTTAGGATGCCCTTTTATGATCTGACCAACAAACTTGGCCTCGGTCATCCTCAAAATACTACTAAGTCGCGTCGGATTAACCTTCCCCGCTCCATTCATAGCTGCCATATTTTGCAAAACTAAAAACCTGGGCCTCATTACCTTGTCCAAACTCATTGAAAACATGCGTGGATGCTTAGCCACAAAGTCTACAGAGAGTTCCATGTGGTTGAGCATAAAGTCCATCTTTTTCTCAACGTTTTCCTCCGAGAGGTGAAGAAATTGAGGGCAAACCCTAACCAATTCCCAGGCTTCTGCAGGCGAAAGACCGAAAAGCCGAAGATTTTCTATCTTGGCCTCTAACACTTCGACGCGGCTGGTGGCCACCATGTTCACAGCGTATTTGTACATTCCGCTTTCCTTGTCAATGCTAATCTTGCGAATGAGATCAAGTTGCGCAGGCGTCAGAGTACTGCGCATCAAAACGGAAGGGTTTATCAATAAAAACTTGGTGAGCTCTATTCCACGAAAACCAAAATCCTCCCAAAAGGCCAACGAGGGTTTCAGGGTCTTCTGCAAGTTATTTCTAAGAATATAGGTGTGTTTCCTAATAGCTTTGATCAGAATGTCCTGTGTCGGGAATACAGTTTTGAGAAGCTTAAGGTTGGAGCGAACATTCTCCAGCTTTTGTGTCAACATTTGCGGGCACCTGGCTACAATAATGACTACAAATTTCTCCTCCACGCCAGAATCTTTTAGCACTTGAATCTTGGGCTCCACCACTCTTTCCGCACTTGTCAACATAAGCTTGGGCTGAGATCTGATTATTTTTGCAACTAGATCTTCGGTGAAGCCGTGTCTGTTGAGCATGTTCACGAGCTGTTCAACATTATCCAGCGTTTTCAGCCGCCCGAGTGAGGGCGCGTTTTTCAACATTTTTGCGGCGTCGGCTGAAGATATGTTAAATCTGGTGGTAACGAAGCGCGCGAAGAGATTTTCAGAAGGGGCATTGCTGTTGCTAACATTACTCTTTGCGAGATTTGAGAAATTAAAGCG
Source organism: Sequoia sempervirens (assembly GCA_007258455.2). Classification (NCBI taxonomy): domain Eukaryota; kingdom Viridiplantae; phylum Streptophyta; class Pinopsida; order Cupressales; family Cupressaceae; genus Sequoia; species Sequoia sempervirens. Next base: position 14,088,731 of record VDFB02000001.1, read on the forward strand.
AAAATGGCATGGCGTTTTGAAGCAGAGGTAGCGCCTCACAGGTAAGCAGGAGAATAGTTTGGTGCTCATGTTTCAACAGACAAAGAGCGACCTAGGGTTTCCACGCCCCACAAACGAATTAACGAGAACAGAACAACTCTTCCATTTGATGAAACAGAGCAGATATAATTGTAAAAGAAAACATTTTTTAGTAGGTTAATTATGTACATGTAATCAATTAAATATAAATAAGTTTAGATTAATTAAATATAATTATATTTTTTTAGAAAGATCTTGAGATCTGTGATATGCACAATCTTGTGTCATGGTATCTATGTTCAATTGTTAAAAATACTTACCACTTCAAATTAATATTTTTTCAATAAATTCAAGGTGATCAAAAGGAGAAAAAGTTAGAGTTTTGAATGTCATGTCCTTTTTTCAAAATTAATTTATTTGGGAGACTCGTAGTCTATTTTTTATTTCTCATAGGCTAAGAAATAATTTAATAATAATATGTTTAAGTGGTCTAATGAATTTATTTTATAATTTTGGGAAATGGATTACTCGAATATTATTATTTTGTTGATGTGGATTTGATGAAATATTTTATTAGAACTGCATTTGACACCATTTGGAGATGATTTAAAGTGGGAAAAGATAGATTAAAATTAAAAGAGGTGAATATAAAAAAATAGTTTGCAAGGAAAAAAGATATTCTTTGGCTACTATTATCAAACCCATTTCAAATCTTGAGCATTTTGTTCATCTCCACACATGAGGACAAAAACCCTTTGGTACAAAAATTTGGAAGATATTGAAGTATGATAGTTTTAGTTTGTGGAAGATATTTATAGTGAGTTGAGTATCTAATTCCCATATATTTATATGTCAACTTCAAGATTGTCAAGATATTATATGATAAGTAGGAGGTATTTTCCATAGTGTGTCAAATTGTAATATTGCTATCACAATTCAATCGTGTAGTTTATGAGTCAAACTCATTGACCCATGTTTCATGAGTAATGGTTCACAAGAACCCATCTCTCATTGGTCAATGAGTTTGACTCATAAACTAGACCGTTGTATCCTGATAGCAATATCACAAGATATTATATGTTCATTATTATTTCAGTGAAAATTTATTAATGTTATTTTGGCCATACATTGAGTGGTCAAACCATCTCTATATCTATCTATACAAGATCTCCTTGCTATAGTTGTGCTTCTACTTTTCCATTACATTAGGGTTATTGGCATATTTTGAAGTTAGAAGGTTATTTTTTGGTATTACACAATTAAGCTTGAAATCACTTTGAAAAGTTATAAAATTAGACTATGTTCAGGTGGTAAGTAAATGGGGTAAACATATTAAATTTTAATTTTCATTATTAATGATTCTAATACCCAAAACAATAGTATTTTAATGAGACATATTTTCATATTCTTCTCACTATTTTTTAGGATATTATGCTTCAAATCAAGCACATTTAGTTATCTTTCAATGCTTGAACCATCATCCAACAATTATAATGAAGATTTTGAACCACCATTTAAATGGTATTCTTACTTAGAAAACTCTAATCATATGAATGATAGTGAGACTATTACCAATATTCCTCCATCTAGTGTGTTTATGTATAGACATGTTCATAGTCATGTATCTAGTGTGAACACAACATTAGTGAATGGGCTATGTAACTTTTGATGACATGCATTGAGATTACACCATCATCACATATTTCTTCTACAAATTTAGAGGACTCACTTATTTTAGGGCTTATAATGATTCACTACAACAAGATCATCATTATTTTGAAGAGGTAGTGTATTGGGATAAGTACAAGTAGTAGATCTTATGTATCTATTTATAGGTACTATTTTTGTAGATTTGTAGGACATTATTAATGACTTAAAATTCATCTTTAATGGAAGTACTACCATTAATTTTTCATCTTCTCTATCTCATTTTATTTCTCCACTTATTCTTGATTCCATAGTGGTGAACAAATTTAACCTCTACATTTCTTCAAAATTTTGAGATTTAATAAAATTTTAAAATATTTTAGACTACATGTCTTTTTTACACCAATATATAATTCCAAACTCCACAATAATTTTAGAAAGATCTTGAGATCTGTGATATGCACAATCTTGTGTCATGGCATCTTTGTTTGATTGTTAAAAATACTTACCATGGCAAATTAATATTTTTTCAATAAATTCAAGGTGATCAAAAGGAGAAAAAGTTAGAGTTTTGAATGTCATGTCCCTTTTTCAAAATTAATTTATTTGGGAGACTCGTAGTCTATTTATTATTTCTCATAGGCTAAGAAATAATTTAATAATAATATGTTTAAGTGGTCTAATGAATTTATTTTATAATTTTGGGAAATGGATTACTCGAATATTATTATTTTGTTGATGTGGGTTTGATGAAATATTTTATTAGAACTGTATTTGACACTATTTGGAGATGATTTAAAGTGGGAAAAGATAGATTAAAATTAAAAGGGGTGAATATAAAAAAATAGTTTGCAAGGAAAAAAAGATATTCTTTGGCTACTATTATCAAACCCATTTCAAATCTTGAGCATTTTGTTCATCTCCACACATGAGGATAAAAACCCTTTGGTACAAAAATTTGGAAGATATTGAAGTATGATAGTTTTAGTTTGTGGAAGATATTTGTAGTGAGTTGAGTATCTAATTCCCATATATTTAAATGTCAACTTCAAGATTGTCAAGATATTATATGATAAGTAGGAGGTATTTTCCACAACATGTCAAATTGTGATATTGCTATCACAATTCAACCGTAAATTTTACGAGTCAAACTCATTGACCCATGTTTCATGAGTAGTGGTTCACAAGAACCCATCTCTCATTGGTCAATGAGTTTGACTCGTAAACTACACCGTTGTATCCTGATAGCAATATCACAAGATATTATATGTTCATTATTATTTCAATGAAAATTTATTAATGTTATTTTGGCCATACATTGAGTGGTCAAACCATCTCTATATCTATCTATACAAGATCTCCTTGCTACAGTTGTGCTTCTACTTTTCCATTACATTAGGCTTATTGGCATATTTTGAAGTTAGAAGGCTGTTTTTTGGTATTGCACAATTAAGCTTGAAATCACTTTGAAAAGTTATAAAAACAAACTATGTTTGGGTGGTAAGTAAATGGGGTAAACATATTAAATTTTAATTTTCATTATTAATGATTCTAATACCCAAAACAATAGTATTTTAATGAGACATATTTTCATATTCTTCTCACTATTTTTTAGGATATTATGCTTCAAATCAAGCACATTTAGTTATCTTTCAATGCTTGAACCATCATCCAACAATTATATGAAGATTTTGAACCACCATTTAAATGGTATTCTAAATTAGAAAACTCTAATCATATGGATGATAGTGAGACTATTACCAATATTCCTCCATCTAGTGTGTTTATGTATAGACATGTTCATAGTCATGCATCTAGTGTGAACACAACATTAGTGAATGGGCTATGTAACTTTTGATGACATGCATTGATATTACACCATCATCACATATTTCTTCTACAAATTTAGAGGACTCGATTATTTTAGGGCTGATACTGATTCACTACAACAAGATCATCATCATTTTGTAGAGGTAATGTATTGCAATAAGTACAAGTAGTAGATCTTATGTATCTATTTATAGGTACTATTTTTGTAGATTTGTAGGACATTATTAATGACTTAAAATTCCTCTTTAATGAAAGTACTACAATTAATTTTTCATCTTCTCTATCTCATTTTATTTCTCCACTTATTCTTGATTCCATAGTGGTGAACAAATTTAACCTCTACATTTCTTCAAAATTTTGAGATTTAATAAAATTTTAAAATATTTTAGACTCTATGTCTTTTTTACACCACTATATAATTCCAAACTCCACAATAATTTTATACTTTGTACAACACACCCAAACTATGTCACCTCCCCCATAGCACCACCTCGTCTTTAACAACACCACTAGGACCTTTGCAATGCCCCTAAAGGTTTTTTTTTTCATAACTTGGAAATTTGAAGTTAGCTTTTCAACTTCTAATAGGTGTTGAAAATATCTTTCCAATCCCTTCATTGTTATATAATTAATTTTTCTTCTACTTGCTATATATTTTTGAGATTTGTCTCCAAAATTATATTTTGCATCCTTTCAATATTTTTTTGATAAGGAATATCTTTTTCCCTCGATATTAAAATTTTGAAAACTTCTTAATAATTTATTGTAAAATCACAAATAAAATCAATGTACATGCAATTTTTTTCGTTGGCTTGGCTTTAAAAAAATCACCATGTGTTAAAAGCAATAAATTTAGGCTTATATAACACACACATTATACTTAAAACTTGTTATTTTTTGTGAAGGAATATTTCATAACATTCTACTTTTGGGGAGTTTAATTTTTAGTTTTATATCAATTTTTGAGATTGTGAGGCATATTTATCTCTGTATTCTTAGGGCCACCTCATGATATAAACTAAATTCATCCTTTTAAGGACATTTGTAAGAAATCTATATAAGAACATTTTTTTATAAACATGCTAAGATAAGTTACCAAATCTGATTAAAGTTCCTTAGTTTGTATTTTTACAGCATAGTGTGCCTCTTTTTCTTGCCTATTTATAAAGTGCCATGGAAGTTGTGTAGGTGCCTTGTTTTTTTTATCATACATCTTTTCCAATTCTATAATACAAAAACTAATTTCTTACACATAAAATATCTATAGTCATTTCGTGCTTTCATTCATGGCTTGGAAAAGAGACAATACAACCTAAAAGAGGATAGTTGATCTACCTCACCTTGATACAACCTAAAAGAGGAAAGTTGATCTACCTCACCTTGATACAATGAAGTAGTAAAAGTAGTTTTATGTTGATATTGAGAATTAATGAGCATTTGATTATGTGAGTAGCAACCTTCCATAAATGAGAAAATCTCATGACCTATAGCAAAATCAACAATGATATCAATATTGGATAAATGAAAGCCATCCTTAAATGATGACTTATTAAGGTCCCTAAAATCTATATAATAATTTTGGAACACTTAGTTGAATCCAACTCTAACGCAATAACTTGGAAATTTATTGATCTCACACCAAGGTCACATATAGAAGGTCAAATAAGAATGAAACAATATATATCAAAGACATTGTAATTTATATAAGATAAAATTGGAACAATATAAAACATGATTTATAAGAATGGAAGTTCATACATCGAAGACACATTTAACAAATTGATGTTTAATACAACTAGAACATGATGAAACATATACATATATAAATACAATTAGCTTGTCCACTTTTAGTTCAAGACCACAAAATTGATATAACATAATTTATATGATGAAATTTTTTGCAATGACAATCATGGGGGATTGAATTGATGTGAACCTGCAAAAATAATAAATGTAAGTAAATTAACTATATATTTTATGAGTCATTTAACTCCAAGTCATGCGAAAAATTGTAGAATTTAAATAAAGTTAGAAAAATATATCTTAGAAATTCCTTAAGGGGAGTTAAGTGGATGACTTAAGGGAACGTAAGACAATGAAATTAGAGTAGCTAAGAGGATGACTTAAGGGGTCCTAATAGGATGGATTAAGGGGAGATACAAGAGCCTTGACTCAAAGCATGTGTCATGTGAGAAAAATATGAAATGACTTAAGGTGACATAAGAGGATGGATTAAGGGGAGATACACATGAGCCTTGAATCGAATTCATGTGAGAAATTTAGCTATAATTAGAAGATGAATTAAGAGGGGGGTGACTTAAGGGGTCCTAAGACTCAGATGGCTTAAGGGGAAATATAAGATCCTTGACTCAAATTATGTGTCATGTAAGAAAATTAGTTCTATAATTAGGATATGTCTTAAAGGGTATGTAATCTAGGATGGCTTTAGGGGACCTAAGAGGATATGACTTAAGGGGACATGTAATCACTTCTAAACTTTTTATAAAATGAAAATGAATTAATTAACTTTATATTTTGACTATAAATTAAATATATAGAACTATATAGTAACTTGTATTTATTCAAATTCCATTGTAACATCTACATCCTCTCTTTTTTATAATGGATCCATAATGAAAATTGGATCTTAGAAATTCCTTACAAATAAAATATACATATTGAGTCATAACTCCAAGTAATGCGAGGAAAGAACAATTTAATAAAAGTTAAAAATTTGGATCTTAGAAATTCCTTACAAATTCAAGTGATGCCTACTATAGGAAAAATTATCTACTATACTTTGTCATGATTTGTTGAATGCACAAGTAGTGGTCACCAATGCCATCTAGCTATGGGAGACCTGAAATAAAAATGATTAACTATAATTTGGAAATGACTTAAGACTAATATAAGAAGATGGATTAAGAAGATGAATGACTTAAGGGGATGCAAGAGGATGGATTTGGGATAGATGACAGGATGAATTAAAGGGTCTTAAGAGGATTGCTTAAGGGGAGATACAAGATCCTTCACTCAAATTATGTGTCATCTGAGAAAATTAGTTCTATAAATAGGAGATGGCTTAATAGGGTACATAATGTAGGATGACTTAATGGGCCTAAGAGGATATGACTAAGGGGATATGCAATCAATTCTAAACTTTTTATAAAAAGACAATGAATTAATTAGCTTTATATTTTTACTATCAATTAAATGTATAGAACTATATAGTTACCTATATTTATTTAAATTCCACTGTAACATTTGTATCCTCTCTTTTTTGTAATGCATCTACTTTTAGGAGACTTGAAACAAAAATGATTTAACTATAACTAGGAAATTACTTAAGAGTAACATAAGAAGATGGATTAAGGGGAGATACACATGAGGCTTGACTCTAAGTCATGTGAGAAATTTAGCTATAATTAGAAGATGAATTAAGAGGGGGGTAAGAGGATGGCTTAAGGGGAGTTAAGAGAATGACTTAAGGGGACACAAAAGGATGGATTTAGGGTAGTTAAGAGAATGACTTAAGGGGACACAAGAGGATGGATTTAGGGTAGCTAATAGGCTAGATTAAGGGATCCTAAGAGGATGGCTTAAGGGGAGTTAAGAGAATAAATTAATGGGATTTAAGAGAATGACTTAAGGGGGTGCAATAGGATAGATTTAGGGTGGCTAAGAGGATGACTTAAGGGGTCCTGAGAGGATGGATTAAGGGGATTTAAGAGAATGACTTAAAGGAATGCAAGAGGATAGATTTAGGATAGCTAAGAGGATGACTTAAAGGGTCATAAGAGGATTTCTTAAGGGGAGATTCAAGAGCTCTAACTCAAATTATGTGTTATGTGAGAAAATTAGTTTTGTAAATAGGATATGGTTTAAAAGGTTACATAATCTAGGATGACTTAAGGGGACCTAAGAGGATATAACTTAACGGGATATGCAATCAATTCTAAACTTTTTATAAAATTACAATGAATTATTTAGCTTTATATTTTGACTATCAATTAAATGTATAGAACTATATAATTACTTGTATTTATTCAAATTCTATCATATCATGTGCATCCTCTCTTTTTTGTAATGCATCTAGTTGTGGGAGACCTAAAACAAAAATGTTTAACTATAATTATGAAATTACTTAAAAGTAACATAAGAAGATGGATTAATGGGAGATACACATGAGCCTTGACTCTAAGTTATGTGATAAATTTTTAACTATATAAATAGACTATCAATTAAATTTATACAACTATATACTTACCAATATTTATTTATTCCATTGTACCATCTTCATCCTCTCTTTTTTGTAGCACATCTATGATTGTTTCATGCTCAACCATAGAAAGTTCCCTTAACACTTTATTAGCAGGTTTCCCTTGCTATCTAACTAGTTTTATATTGGTTGCCATAATCAAATGTGAGTAATGTATAATATTCTTATGTATTTCATAGTCTTCAAATGTAGGCAAACCATTCTTTCTTATTAGATATTTTCATAGCTAGGTGCCAATAAAAATGACAAAATCAATTGGATACTTATAGTTATCACCATCCACTCTAGGATGTACCAAATTATGTCTTCTCTCAACACATTGAACCAACCAATACTCTATTTCCTCTACATTCCCCTCAGGTGCAACAACAACATACACATGTCCTACAAAAAAATATTTAATTCAATAAAGTGTGACATATAATTCGCATATAAAAATGCATACGTATAAAATTATAAACATATTACAAAATAATGTAATAAAAAAAATGAATGAAAATACCTTTGTGTACAAGGTTTGAAACACAATCATAACCATCTTATGCAAACACTTGATTATCTTCTTCAATAGTTGTTCCAAGGCTCTTTGTTTCCATTCTTCAACCCATTATGTATTTTCACACACTTCCCAATCACTTGCAATACAAAATTGATAAGAACATGCAGGCTCCCTTGTCCATATTGTCCACGTGTTTACATTTGAACTCTTAAATGAATGCCATTTTGTTGATCCACTAATCGTTTCATAATCACGTCAAGTAAGAATATTCTCTTTTTCAAATAATCAAAAGAATTGTTGAATTATTGATTTCTCACTTGATCTTGTAGATAATTTTGTATTACACCAATCTACAATTGCATGTGTATCTCTAAATTTTGTTGCATCCTTGAATTTTAGTTTCTCTCTAGAAAGAGCTCTTTTCACACATGTTCTAGCTCCATCATCTTCTCTTTTTACCATGTCTAGCTTCAAAAAAATTCCACATGAGTTAGATATTATTTTCCTTGTGAGCTCCACATAACTAATAAAAAATTGATGTAGGAGCATCGAAACCTTCAATTTTGGTTTTCTCTTTAAATTTTTTTATTTTGGTGTTTGCTTTGTCTAGTAATTTTAGCTTATGGTTGAATAATTGGGGGTGTGTTGTTTTTAATAGCTATCTTTGCCAAATTTCTTTTCACTCCTTAGTGTTTAAAAAAACTAGTTGGTTGATCATGTGGAAGGAATATGATATATGCAAATAAAATGAAAACTTTGAGATGCTAAGGAGAAATCCATGCAGGTAAAAGGGAATAAGGAAGTTAAAAATTGTATTGGCAAAGTAAAGCATTTCCCCACATGGGAAAGGAGGGATTTACATATGCAAAACAATGTATTGTTGTTACCCATGTAGTAAATAGAGCGAGGAAAGTTGGTTATAGAGTTTAGTTTAAAAAAGAACAAGAGGATTTGTATTAACCAGCAAGGGAGTTGGGTGCTTGGCGTGAAAAAATAAGACAACAAAAAAAAAGTTGATATCTGGCGTGGGAAGGAGGAAAGGCAGTTAAGAATAGAAAGAAAGGAAAAACAACAATGCAAGAAGTGATATTAACTACAATGCCATGGAAAAATTTCCTCTAAAATAATGACTTTTAGCTAAACAAAGAACCTTTGCACTTGAGCATGAAAAGGTGGAATTTGGGCATGAGGAATGAGTATGAAGTGTTGTTTCAATTTGTTTATTATGCTTGGTAATTTGTCTTTTTCGTTGCCAATTAAAATGCAACCTATTGTTTGTTTGTATTTTTGTCATTGCCAACCAAATATGGCATGGATGTAATTATTTATTTGCTATTCATAAAATCCTTCAGTTTTTTTCAATTTGTGAGTATTTGAAACTCCAAATTCCATGGCATGGGAAAAGTATTGACTTGATAACTTAAGTTGTTGTGTAGAAGTGCTTATTTTAATAACTCTTAGTTGATAAATCCTATTTTAATATTGTCTGAGAAATGTAATAGAACAATTCCAAAATATTTTAGGATTGGATTGATTTTGATGTCATCAAATTTTTGTATCAAAGCAACAAATGATTGTGTGGGGTAAATTTAGGCAAGATTCCACTAAGAAGAATTCCAAGAGGAGGTGCCAAAGGAGGTTCCAGAAGAGGCATGGATGAAGGTATACTTGAGATTTAGAATCTTATGACAAGAATGGATGCCATGGAGTAGGCACAAAGGAGAGGATTACTTGTAGGAGATATAAGTGAAAAAGAAGAAGAGGAGAAGCCAACTAGAGAAGAGGTGGTTCATGGAGAATAAGAAGAACCTGATGGGGTTGAAGTAAGATTACTGAGAGAAGTCATGGGGGTTGGATCCAACCCCAAGATATAGGTTCCTACCTAATTAGGAAGCCTCAATGGAGAGGAACTCATTGATTGCATTGACTAGCTTGACAAATATTTTGAATACGAAGAAGTGGAAGAGGAGAAATGAGTCAAGTTTGCATGTACAAGAATCAAAAGACGTGCTACTATGTGGTGGGATTATGTTTAGTTAGAAAGAAGAAAGAAAAATAAGGAGAAGATAACTTCTTGGGATAGAATGGTTTCAAAGTTGAAAGCTAAGTTCCTACCTAGATATTACCAAACTATTATGTTCAAAAGATTACAAGACCTCAAGCAGAAAGAGATGAATGTGAAAGAATATACCAAGGAGTTCTACAATCTTGTGATTCAATGAGGACATAGTGAAGAAGATATGGAGAAGGTAGATAGGTACCTCAATGGATTGAGATATAGTTTTCAAGATGAATTGAGTCTTTTTTCACCTAGGACTCTTGAGGAAGCATATCAATTTTCCATTAAAGTATAGAAGCTTATGAGAAGAAAAATTAGCAAGAGGTAAAGGAAGAGGAGCAAGAGAAAGAGGGAAACACTCCAATAGATGACATAAACACCATCAAGGTGAAAAAGTAGGAACTTCTAGTGGACAAGCTAATTCAAAGAGAGGAGGTTTCCAAAATAGAGGAGGGAGACCATTTGGTAGAGAAGGTTACCAAGGAAAAGGAAGAGGCTTTCCAGATAGGTTCTTTAAGTGTAACAATTTTGGTCACAAAAGTTGGGAGTGTTTTGAGTTTACACAAGAAGGCCACACAAGGCCTAAGAGGAGTAATCAGATTGTACAAGAAAACCTAGAGAGTGTGGGGTCACCTTCTCATAACTTAGTGTAGACACTTAAAAATGTCCTAAATGATATTACACACTCGAATCCGATATACTAACATTGCTTTGTCCTAAAATTCATCTTCTTTTCGATTATTTGATTAAATTAACCTAGTTAATTAATCAAAGGCCTCATATTCATCTATTAATCTAGTTAACCTAATTAGGTTAACTCACTCTCCATCATATTCACCTTTCATCTTGTCTAATTGAATAAATTAAATTATTTTTAGCCTTCTTATGTCTTCTTGTTTTATTAAATAAATCCTAGTTATCCTAGTTATTTAATTAAATATCCTAATCCCATCCCTTTCATTAAATAAAATTATTTAATGCTAAATCCTAAATTCCTCCAAAAGGGAATATTCCTATGGAATATCCCTCCCCTTTGCACATTAAAAATTTGTTTTAATTTTCTAAATGCTAATTTTCCTCATCTACTTGCATGAGAATATTCTTCCTTTTCACTCATTCAAAAAAGGGAATATTCTTCTCTATAACAAACTTCTTGAGCAAGCTTTGAAAGTGTGTTCTTTGCATGATTGTGAGCCCTTGATTAAAGATCAGCTTGCATTCTCAACCCTTGATGGGAATCCATGATCCATGCCTCCATCTTCTTTCCTTCCTAACCATTGATTGATTCTTTCAATCTTGACCATCGATTTCTATTTGCCTATTCTATAAATAGACTTTGCATCTATTGAATAGGGATCCACCTTTGTAGAGAAAACTTATGTTGTTGAAACTCACACCCATCTACACTCATCTTTTACATTTGATAAGCATTTTAGGTTAATTTTCATGCATTGTTAGCTCAACATCCATTAATGGCTTCCATTTTAGCGTAGTTTGCATGATGTTAGTTTAAATTGCATCAATGGCTTTCATCTTTGAACTTCAACTCCATTTAGCATAGATTGCATACATTTACATCAATCATCTTAGATTTTTATCATGTTAATCTAGCTTTTATCATGCTTTTGTTCATCTTTTTCATCAGTTTCCATTGATTGTAATCAATAAAATTGATTGGAAATGCTCATATTATCCAAGGGATTGGGAAAGGGTCGCCATTCCACATCAATGTGACACCACTCCCCTAATAGGATAAGATTTAATGTCTTAGAATAAATGTTTGTTAAGCTTTTGTGTTTGGGCATGTTAGTTTTAATAGCTTCTTCACTTCTTTTTATATTGAATATCTTATTGGGATTAATGCTTAGGGAGTTAAATAGGTTTTAAATTCATTTGTATTTGGTCTATTTAGTTCATACTATGTCATTGGTCACATTTTGGTGCTAGGAGGGAAGTACTGATTGAATATGATGAATTTCTCTTTAGATTCCTATTTTCTTGGTTTTACAAATACAACAACGCTTTTGGAGGCTATAGTGATGCCTTTTTTAGGTCTCACCATTTAGCGACACCCTTTTCTGGAGTTACAACGATGCATAATTAAATCAGTGACACTTATTAAATATTGCGATGCTAATACTTTTTGAGATTCTCGTGGATTTGAAAATAGTGATGCCACTAATTATAGTGAGGCCTTTGTCGTCTCTATTATGTTGTAGAGCGACACTTTTTCTCACCAAAGTGACGCTTTTTGGAATTATGGTGATGCCTTCGTAAACAATGACACTTTTTACTGGTAAACCAAACAAAAATTGAATTTTGACATGCACTTTAAATTTTTGATTTCATCTTATTCCTAATGTGTTATTGACTTCTGGTTTTTTTTTTTACGCTAACTAGTTTTGCAGGTTTGGGCAATAAAATTTGAAGTGAATGAGCATATCATCATTTGACTATATATTGTAGCAAGTGTTTTTACACTTATGGGGCAATTATAACCCATTTTATGATGCTTTACTTTACATTTTAGGAATAACTCAATTTGATTTGGGTTTAAAATTAATGCTCAAAGTTGGTTCAAATTGAACCCACATATCCTCATTTTGTAATATCGGTTTAAAATTGAACAAAACAATCCCGACACTTCAATTTGGTGCTTAAAACAAAATCATTATGCTTTTCAAGGTTAAAATAAATGCGTGTTTGATTTTCTTGTGTGTACTTGTTGTCTGTATCCTCTCCCCTTGCACTTTGTGCGATCTTGGGTGAAGAAAAGCACACAAGTATACTTTTTTATTCTTGGAAGCATTTATCCTCTCCCCTTGCGCCTTTCAGAAATCTTGGGTGATGAAAAGAATTTTAAGCTTCACAATCTGTGTTACCTTTAGAGGGCCTACCTCCCAACTTGTAAGAGGGAATCACCCAAGCGGTGCTTTAATTTTGGCCCGCTATATAAATAAATTGGTGTGAAAAAATTCATTAACTAGTTGGTGTTTTTGTCTTATATCGACGAATGTATCCCTTAGTATCTTTGTGATACATCAAAACCCTTAGATGTTTCTAAGGGCTGGGAGGCCTCTTAATTGAGTGAATCACCGAATGTATAGGCACCAGTTTATACCAAAAATCCTAATTAAGAACCTTTGTTATTAGTGGCTCACCAATTTTACCTTTGAAGCATATTTTAAAGTAGTACAATGGAATAGCATTGTTCCAAGAAGTTACTTACCATGTTTGGTTTTTGGTTGAGGTAATAAAGAAAATAGGCAAGGGACTCTTTTGCTTGGTGTGTCAAGACATTACATTTCCTTGACATAGCCTATTTGTCCACTCCATCTTCACAAATTAATCATCTCTTAGGGAATGACGGTAAGCCTACTAAGAAATGTGCACCCACTTGAGCTATGGTTGTAATTTCTTGTGAGTCAGTAAATACTTGCTTAGTTCCAAAACATTGCAAACAAACATCAACAAGTTCTCTCCAAATTTCAAACCCTTTGGTTTGAGCATGGATACCCTTTAAAAAGCCTTAATATTGATGCTTGTCCTAAGGATTTTTGTCTTTAGCTACTTCTAAGTATTTTGGATTATATCTCAATCTATTTTTCCCAAAGTTAACATAGGAAACTATGAATCTAACTTCATGATTTTCACATAATGGGCATTGTGAAATAAATGATGTTTTTGACATAGATATTTAGTTTGAAACTTAAGCAAGACAAGTGTTTGTGGTAAAAAGAAACTCATTAATCAAGATAAACTCACAAATTGAACCCCACATATATGCTTGTCTTTATAATCTTACCTTATGACCATTTGGCATCTGATTGCTCCAATTCAACAACCAAACCTTACGCCAACTATCATACAACCAAAATTTGAACTAATTGAAGGAAAAAAAATAGATATAATCAGTAGTTTGAGGAGATTCACATTTGAAAAAAAGGAAACATCAAACCAATGGAGAAACACAACGAACATCCTAGACAAAAAAGAGTGAAAAGCTAATATTCTGGCTAGAAGGAACATATTACCACCTCATGCGTGGCAATAAATATCATCTTGTGTTGTTCCTCCTGATCTCCCACAAAATCAAGATCCCTAAATGAATATCCACATACCACCTTTTCAAAAAGAGGAATCATAGTTCAAAGTTTATAAAAAAATAGGCCTTAAATATTTACCACAACTGGGGCATCTTGTTAGCAATTTTTTATTCTCGTCACTTGTTGAACGAACCAGATTTATGTCCAAATTTTTACTCTCATTTGAAAAAAATTATCTTTTGGGTTTGAGTCACTTTAGAGGTATAGCATGGTTCTCACTACCTTGGTCTTGCAACACAAAGGTTAATTCTAGGTTAACATTTTGGGTCAAACATTTCATCCACCCTTCATCATATCTTCACCTTTCACTTCACCAAATTTTGTAAAATTTTTGACACATCAAAACTTTGGACTTAGGAATCTATCAAATCCAAACCCTAACTTAGCTACTTTTTGTGTGAAATGAATCCTTTTCCATATAGTTAGTTAAGTTAGTTATCACATCTTGGACTAGTTTATCTTGAAGGTCACAAGTCTACCTTAAAGATTCACAAAATTCATTATCCATAATATCAAACAAATCAAAACTACCATCAAAAGAGTGTTGTCCCAAATTTTTTCAAAAATCACTATCCATATCATTCGTCCTTTTAATCTTTCATTCTCATCGTTTCTCCAAAAAGACTTAGAACGTCCATTTTACCTAAATTTGAGTCAACTAGAGAGTTTAAACACTACAAATCTCAACATAACTCTCACATAGGTGACCCACAATTTAGGGTAACAACAAGATCATAACACAAGAGAATCATGGAACAAACCAAAGTCCCATCCACCACGAGTAATACCAATCCCCAAGAATTTGATTTGAGAAGTCATTCTAACCCCTCACAACAACCCCAAGATCCATTAGGACCATATGAGGTAGAAGACATCACTAAAAACCAATTTTAGCTAACTAAAGAAGAAATCCTTGAGTACAAACAATAATTTCAAGCTTTAGAGAAAGTTTCTTCAATTCCCCCATCTTTTTCCGCACAAAGCTTGACACAAGGGTTAATTCAATCTATGATTCAATCAACTCCATCATTAGGGCCAACTCAAACACAAACTTCTAGTCTTGCAACTAGTCTTGCTAAGGACTTTGGTAACACTCTTCCTTTGGAAAGTGACACACTTGTGGGTACTCTAAACACCAATCCTCCCCAAAACACCACTTGGACACCAAAATTTGGTGCCCCACCTCAATCTTCCACCACCATTCTGGAACACCCTTTACATTCATACAAACCTATTACATTCCATGATTCCATGACAACCTCGACATTTTGAGTGCAACCATCCATCTCCACAAGTACCATAAGTGTGCCCAATGTTACACAAGGAAACATGAACCAAGTGTCTCAAATAGACCAACAAGGGCAAGTTAACACCCTTACGCAAAATCAGCCCTTAATGCAACAAGGGACATCCTCATTTAACCACCCCATTGGTTCATTAAACCATTTGGTTGCACAAAACATATCCATCCCATTCATCACCAACCCAAATCGAAGCAATACCTTGGTCCCATCCCAAATACAACAAGAGAACCCTCAAACTATTGGTGAAGGGAACCCTTTCAATCAATTAAACCAATGTCCTAATGTGCCATTTCCATCACAATACCAAATGGAACCATCATCATCTTTTCCCTTGGTCCCTCACATCATGCAAAATCAATTGGGACCTCAAGCTTACATCCCTCCATCCCAATCCACCATATTACAAGGTATGTTAAACCAAGGTAACCCCCGCCTCTTTTCATCAACCCACAACCTACTCAAACCATAAGCACCCAAAATCCATTGTAGATATCTCAACCAAAAAATGATCCTACATTGCAAGCACATGCTATAGCTTTGAAACAAGCACAACATGCTTACCAACAAGCCTTACAACAATAGCAAGCCCAACAAGCATCCTTAGCAGCACAACAACAACAACAAGCCCAACAAGTAGCCTTAGCAACACAACAACAACAACAAGCCCAACAAGCAACCTTAGCAGCACACCAACAACAACAAGCCCAACAAGTAGCCTTAGTAGCACAACAACAACAAGGGGACCAACAAGCAACCTTAATCGCACAACAACAAGCTCAATAATAACAAACCCAATAGCAAGCATTGCTAGCCCAACAATACACCCATAAACAACAAGGGTTATTCTATAATCCTCAAAAAAACATCATCAATCCAAATAATTTGGGAACATATACACCTCCACCACCATCACCTCCGCAGTATCCCACACCACCCTACACACCATATCATACCCCCTCATCAAAATCCCACGTACAATTCATCTACCATATCACAATACACAACATATGTTCCTCCACCCAACCCGCAAGACAATGTGGTGCCACAACGTAAGACATTAACATAACATATGTAGGACATTCAAATGGGAAAAAAGAAGAAGCCCCATACACAAAGCTTATGTCCATACCTATTTGATAGAAACATCACAATGGTACCTTTCCCTCCCAATTTCGAGATTCCTAAATTTGATAAGTACAAAGGGAGAGGAAATCCTGTTGATCACATTAAAGAATTCAATGTCATGTGTATGGAGGTTGCCTACAATGAATCTTACTTAATGTGCCTCTTTCCACGGAGTTTGACAGGTCCTACCATTGATTGATTCTCACAATTTCCTCTAGGTATCAAAACCTTCCAAGAAATCCTCGATAGATTCATAAATCACTTCTCCTTTAATATAGATATGGAAGTAAGCTTAGAAGAGTTATACACTCTCAAGAAAAACAAAGGAGTATCCTTCACCAATTTCTTACAATGATAGAGGAAAATAGCTAGTAAAATCAAGTGGCCCATTTCTAATGAACAACAAGTGGGCATCGTTATAGAAAATGTTGATCTTGATCTATCCTTCCACTTAAAGATGCAGTCTATCACCACTTATGATGAGCTTGTCCCTAGGGCCCTTAACATCGAGAGAGCCCTAATCTCATAGGGAACCACACAAGTGTATCTAGACAAACACACATCAACTAGTTTGAATGACAAGCCCCACATTTGGACTAAGAACAAGAACGTGAAAAATGATGGTGTGATAGATGCTAAAGTGTTCATAAGTTCTCCTAGGCCAAACATAAATCGGCCAACCAACATCCAACCAATTATGCAAAAAACATCATCACCATCATAGAGTAATCAGGTAAATAACACTAAAACTCAACAAAGATGAACCCCCAACAAGAATAACTACCCAAAACGCAAATACACACAATTGGGGAACCTATTGAATCCATTGTGAAGAAATTGTGGAATAAAATCTAATAACACTTCCCAACTTTGAAAACTACCAAGAACCACAACATAAACCGCCTTGGTACAATGAAAAGGATATTTGTGATTTTCACAAAATCAAAGGACACAAAACATTGAACTGTGTAAGGCTCAAAAATACCATCCAAGATCTTATAGAGAATGGATGCATGTTTATTGATGTACCAGCCAGTAACTAGGATCTCAAGATATACAAGAACCCTATTCTAGATCATAGTAAAGGGAATGATAATGGAAAGGGGAAGAGTTGGAATAAGGTGCAACATGTCTATTCCAATGTAGTTTCTTATTGTGACAATGTCATCACATTCGTTACCATCAAGGGACCTAGTGTGAATGTGGAGTCATCACACAACATGGAAAGGTTACCATCCAAGGAGTCTCATCTCAACCTAGGGTGCAACCTACATTTCCAACATTAAACCCTAGCAATTATAATCTTCTTGAGTATTTAAAGAAGACCCCCGCATAGATCTCTATTTTGGAATTGTTGAAGTTGTCCCCCATCCATAGGGATATCCTAGAAAAAGCTTTATCTACTTCCTGCATCCTTGAGAATATTGATAATAAATATTTCTCATCTATGATAGGGCACATCACTACCCCTCATTTTCTCACCTTCTCAAAACAAGACCTACCCACACAACCATCTCATAATCGTGCTTTGCACCTAGAGGTCATTGTTCACAAAAATAAGGTTAAACGAGTCTTAGTAGATGGAGGGGATAGTCTAAGTATTTACACCCTTCAGTTGGTCAAGAACTTGGGTTTTTCAGAGGATGTTATTGAGAAAATAAAGAGTACAACCATAAGGGCATATGATGACCAAGAAAGAGTATCACACAAAATCATCACACTCCCTATCCAAGTGGGAACCTTCATTGCAAAGATTGTATGCCAGGTACTTGAACTTGATCTCCCCTACAACATCCTACTTGGTCAACCATGGATTCATGCCATGAAATATATAGCTTCAACATATCACCAATGTGTAAAGTTTCCTTTTGAGGACAAAGAAGTTACCATCCATGGTGATCCTGAGCCTTTTTACTACTGCAAGAACCTTGAGGCCAAGTTTTACAAAATACCATAAATTCCTAAAAATGATGAAGGGCCTACACCCTCCTCCTCATTTGTTGACCCATCATCCCTTGCATCTACCTCAGAAACAAAAACACCCATTGTGTAGAACATTCCTGCCATCAAAGTAGTAATCCAGGAAGATGGTTGTGGTGATTATAAACTAATGAAGGACACTTGTGTTGGGAGAGTTACCTCTTTCTCCCAAATATCATGGGGAACCTACACCTATCAACAAAGTGGCTTAAACATTAAATGTTCTATCTACCACCTTCACCAAGTGGGGGGATTTGAAAAAAGAAGATATCAATGAGGAGGATGTCTCTAAACTACTCTATCAAGACAACCTACCCATGCATGTTCTTCCCATGGAAGATGATAATAAATTCCTATAGTTAATAATGGGGTGGGGATATAACAAGAATGAAAAACTAGGACAAAATATAACGGTTTGGTAGAACCCATCATTCTTGAGAAACATCTAAAGAATATTGGGTTAGGATGTACTACTAGTTGTTGGGAAAATATGTCTCAACCTTGCAATTATATATCATTTATTGATAGGATGTACATTGGTATGTGGCAACTGATCATGCAAATATTGTACACTCGTAACAAGATGTGGGGTTTGAGGCAACACCCCAAAAAAAAATTGTTGACACGTCAAGGTTTTTTCCCACTGACATGTTAAGGATTCTTCTTACTGACACATCAAGGATTTTTCCTACTTACACGTCAAGGTTTTTCCATTAACATGTCAAATGAAAAATGAACTTGTAAAACCCTAATTCTAAAAGGTTCCAAAAAGCTTGTTATAAGCGGGTCGGATGTATGTAAACAGTGGTGTATTCTAATATTCTGATAGAAGTCAAGTTGTCTCTTGATCTCTAGTGGTGATACTCCTGTGAGAAGCTTGCTTTGCAATTATATTGTAATATTTTAATTTTTAAATAATATATTGGGTGACTTTTGGAGTGTGGGGTTTTTCTCCCAAAATGGTTTTCCCCATGTAAATGATTATGTTGTGGTATGCATGATATTTGTGTTTATTTTTGTTTAAGTTTTTGTAACTATTAAAGATTTGTAAAAGTTTTTCATTATTCTCCTCTCAAGGTTAATGTAGGAAGTTGTTATGCTACCTTAGCTTCCTTACAAGTGGTATCAAAGCTTGATCACCTTTGGTTTCAATTGTGGGTTGCTGGGTTTTTTGAACTAATCCAGATTTGAGTGGGAGCTTGTGCAAAAGACATTTTGTGATCTTGTTGCAAGAATCTTTAGATGGAAAATTCATTAGATTCAATAGAGGTGGAGAGATAGATTGAGATCTGTTGGATGCTATTGATGAGAATGTTTCAAGGCTTGCAAATCCTACTCAAGCTACTTAATATGATGTCATGGACTATAAAGCCAAGGGTTTAATAAGATTGTGCTTGGCAGACTCAATTTTAATCAATGTCGATGAAGAGACCTATGCACAAAAACTATGGAAGAGGCTTGGTGAGATGTATCAGGCCAAATATTTAGTGAACAATATTTTCTTTAGGAAGAAGTTGTATTCCTTGAGAATGGAAGAGGGTGGAAGAATCACAGACCACCTAGAAGCATTCAATATGTTGGTGGCTCAATTGGCATTAGTTGGTGTTAAAATGGATGAGGAAGAGAAATGTTAGATCTTGCTTTGTTCTTTGCCTAATTCATGGGATTCTCTTGTTATGGCTATTGGGAGTACTTCTGTTATATCAAAGACTGAAGATGTGGTGGGTTCTTTGCTTTTTGAAGAGATAAGGAGGAAGGTATCCATCACCACCAAGGAGGCCCTAAATGTTTGTGGAAGACCTAAGGAAAAAGGAAAGAAGAATGAGAAGCATGACAAATCCAAGTCCAAGGGGAGATCTAAATCTCCTAAAAAGTCCAAAGTTATTTGTTGGAACTGTGGTAAGCCTAGACATGTTCATAAGGAATGTAAACACGAAAAGAAGAAAAAGAAGAAATTTGATTTTGATTCGAGGTCCAAGAAGGAAGATGGTCATGCATTCCATGGGTGCTTATGCGGAGTAATGGCCGCGTAGTTAATTGAATGTGAGTGCATCTTTTCATATGACCTTTAATAGAGATTGGTTTGTGAATAGGGGCTGATGGAGGTAAAGTGTGGAGTAAAAGCCCACAAACCTATGTCACACTTTTGGCCAAAAAGATTTTCAAACCGATAAGTTTCCGGCGATGCAGTAATGGTAGTCCCGAGAGATTTAATTTTACAGAAACCATAGGGAAGTAGTATGGCACCTCGGTAGGTTAACCTTTTCGATCAAGTGACTTTTGGCTAAAAGTTACTCGGCTCATAAGGCACCGACCAAAACTGTCGAAAAAAAATAAAAAAAATCATAGCCCAAGCATTTTGCATGCTCGGGTGAAAGCATTTTGGATGAGAGCTCATCGTCTGAGGTCATGATTAACAGCTTCCATATATACCCAAGTTCTTGCTATCTATCATATTGTAGACACCTAAATTTGGACATGAATTTATCCAAATTTATCGCCTCAAATCCAAACATCCTCTTATCCAAGTTAATTAAGTAATATTACTGTTATTTAATTAATACCTTTAATTCTGCCAAATCCCTAAGGTATTTAATTAATAATTAAATACTTTATTCTCTTTAATCCTCCTTTCATCAAATAAATTAAATAAATAATACATTTATTTAATTCCTCACATGTCATTTTCATCTAATCCTAATCCATCTCCTAATCTCTTCATTAGGGATGTGCACATGCCTAATCCTTGATTAGGATGTATCACATCCTCCAACTTTTGCAAGTTGGTTTATAATCCCCATTAACCCCTAATTATCTTCTAATTACTAATTAGTTAAGCCTAATTAGTACCTTGGTCAACTCTCCCCATCCCCGAAGGAATTTTTAATTCTTTTTATTCCTCCTAGAATCTCCTTTTTCCCATGTGCATCTTCTAGAATCTTTGGCTTGTCATCAGAGTCACATCAGCATCAAACTCCCACCTTTTTGAGACATT